>JANIJG010005001.1:18500-42651 GCA_024611175.1 Megaceryle torquata | reverse complement strand
CGCCTTGTCGCCCCCTCTTTTTTTTCCCTTCTCCTTTTTTTCCTTTTTCTCTTCCCTTTCCTTCTCGATTTTTTCTTTTTTTTCCCTTTTTTTTTTTTTTTTAATTTTATTTTAATTTTTAATCATTCTAATGGGCTGGAAAGAAACCAAGGCTGAGGAGAGCAGCAAGATCCACAGATCTTGTAGATCTACAGCCTGCAGTGCAAAAGCATCTCAGCTTCAGAGCCTGGGTCTCCCTTCTGGGTTCAACCCTGGGGACACCGAGGAAGGTGATAATAGTCTCATTAGTAGGGGTAGTAGTTAGACCTACAGGAGATGATCCAGCATTGACATGAGCTCTACAGGTGAGTTGACTTGTGCTCAGAAATTGACCCAACCCTGCTGGGAAAGGAGAGGAATGGTTCTTTGGGGCATTTGGCTTCAGCTAGGTGGACCAAAGTTTGCAAATCTCAGCTCAGTTCAGTGAATCTGAATGTCTTCTCTGTCCTTCTCCCCAGCAAAGGAGAGAAACATTCCAAGGTGCAGGTCAGTGACATGACATTTCTGGATTTCTCATTTTGGAAGAACAGCTCAACACCAGGAACAGATTGACCTGCATTTTTCCCTCAAATGTGGAAATCTCTCCCTTGCCCAGCATGATGTGGAGCATTTAATTTAATATTAAGGACAGTGCTCTTTTCAACAAGAGAAATCACAGATGTTGGATCACTTTAGCAAGAAAACCCAAACGAGTCCCATAAATAAAGGTAATGATGAGAAAAATAATACGCTCCTTGCTGTTCTTTTCTCCCCAATCCTGCTAGATTTTCGAGCTCAAACAGACGGACAGATTTCAGACAGACAGATTTGTTGTCTTTTAAGCCACCTGCCAAGGAGAGGAAACAAAATCTTCGTATTTGGGAAGCCCTGGAGACAACTCCCTAATTCGTTTAACCTTCCAGACACGACCAGGAAAGCTGCAGTTTTTAGGGAAAAGGCTTAATGGCTAAAATCCTGAAGGTATATCCAGTCTCTAGCTCTTGTTAACGAATCACTGAACAATTCACTTTGTAAATATAACATGCAAAAGGTGAGAAAAAAACCAGTTTGGTATCTTTTTTAAGCCCCTTTGCCCTTCATGGAAAGACCTGTGTTTTTGCTAATATCCGAAAGACATTTTTTGCCTTTCCTTTTGCATTCACCACGAAAAATCCACAGCCTTCTCTTTCCTTTCTCATCATAGGCCTGCTGATGGTTTATAATTGCCAGTGTAAAAAGAGGGACAAGATGTTAATTACATCAATTATTTGTACAACGCTTTGAACACGCAACAAAGCTATAGAAAGCTGAGTTTGGATCGTAAAATGACAGGGGAACGGCCGATTAGCTGGTCACTGCATCTCGCTGCTAATAATAGCCACTTTGTGTTTGCTTATTTCAGTTACTCATGCAGCCCGAATGCTTTCAAGTAGCCTGTTAAAGACAGATTTCCCTCGGGGGAGAGAGGTGAAGGTATTGGCAGATGTTGCTTTTTAGTCTCCTTGCAGCAAGGTTTTGTGTCTTGCGACACCTGATTTTATGGAAAGAGTCTCAAGCACTTTCAAATGGTACATTTTTCCCTGCAGCCTGCACTGGATGGAAGTTCAGCTAGTCCCATGTCCTGTAGTCATCAAGTGAAGTCCACAGTGCTGGGAGTAGCCTTCGTGCTTGATCTGAACCCACCTCCTGCTCATTTCATCCCATGCTCCCACATGTTACGTTACCAGTGCCTGTGAACACACATACCCTTCTCCATGTGGCTTAAGATTTTGTATCAGTGCCTCTTTGGCAGGCTGAAAAAATCCATTCTCTCTGGCCTAGAGCCTGTGACATACCTTTGACATCATTTTTGTCCTCCTCTGTACCCATTCTTATGCAATCATAGAATGTATTGGGTTGGAAGAGACCTTTCAAGGGCATCTAGTCCAACCACCCCCACACTGAGCAGGGACATCTGCAACTAGAGCAGGCTGCTCAGAGCCCTGGCCAACCTGACCTGGAATGGTTCTAGGGATGGGGCAGCGACCACCTCTCTGGGCAACCTGGGCCAGGCTCTCACCACCCTCAATGTAAAAACTTTCTCCCCTAGATCTGGTCTGAATCTCCTCTCTTTTGGTTTAAAACCATTACCCCTTGTCCTGTCACAACAGCTCCTGCTAAAAAGATTGTCCCCATCTTTCTTCTAGGCCCACTTTAAGTACTGAAAGGCTTCAATAACATCTTCCTGGAGCTTTCTTCAGGCTGAACAACCCTAACTCTCAGCTTGTCCTCACAGCAGAGGGGTTCCAGCCCTCCCAGCATTGCTGTGGCTCGTCTGGCCCTCCTCCATCAGGTCCATGTTTTTCTTATGCTGAGGACTGCAGAGCTGGACCCAGCACTGCAGGGGGGTCTCACCAGAGAGGAGCAGAAGTGCAGAACCCTTGACCTGCTGGCCACACTGCTTTTGATGCAGCCCAGGATACAGTTGACCTTCCGGGCTGTGAGTGCAGTTTGCCATCCCATGTCCAGCTTCTTTTCCTTTTGTATCCTTGCTGAGACAAGGATGGGAGCCAGAAGGATTCAAAACATTGGTGCACTATGGTTTTTATGGAGTGGTCATGGTTGAAACCCTTTTTTTTTTTTTTTTTGCCTTAGGTGGGTGGGGATGGGAGCATTCCTAAGGTTTAAGCTGAACAGTCTGCCCAGGAAGGTGGTGGAGTCCTCATCTCTAGAGGGATTCAAAAGATGTGTAGATGTGGTGTTGAGGTACATGGTTTAATGGTGGACCTGGCAGTGCTGGCTTAATGATGATGGTTAACTCAGTGATCTTAAAGGTCTTCCAACAAGAATGACTCCGTGTTTCTGTTCAAATGTATTATAATACCAAGACCTATTTTCTCCAAAAGATGGTTCTGTTTTGAGCCTGTCCCTGTAAATCAGTTAGATGCATTGTGGGAGATTTTCCTCATTTACTCCACTTTCCATTAAACTATACTGAAGTTCAGCTTCCAGTTGGCTGTGCTGCTGGGAGGTTGGTACTCACCCTGCTGTGTTGCCATTCAATGTATCTCTGGAAAAGTTCTTACTAAGCTTCAGGTCTGCGATGTGAGGTTGGGAAGGTAGTAGCTGCTTGGTGTTGAACAGGATCTCTGCTAATAGGCTGATGTAGCAGACTAGAAGGCATTTTGTTTCTCATCTCAGTCATGAACAGCTGAAGGAAATCTTGATCTAATTCCTCTTCACATCACTATCATCACAGTTACTTCAGTGATGAATAACTTGGGCTAGCGCATCTGCTCTGTAGCTGCCTTACCTCATTACCCTTATTTAACCCTCTTCCTTGAAGGGAATTAACATCTGAGCTAAGGCATCCTTTGTATTATGATTTATCTTTCTGGATATTGCTTGGGGAAATAATCGTACAAACGTGAGAAATTTTGCTGGAGATTAATAGTAGAGGTAAACAAAAGCAACTGTGGTGTTTCCTGTCTGTGTTTTTTTCCTCTCTGTGCCAGCAATCACAAATACAAAGACTATTAACAGTGGTGTCTAGAAGGACAATATTTGAGAGCTGATTCATGCAGCAGTTTGCTGAAGGCTGGATTGGATTTGCTGTTCTGTGCCCTTGGGGTTATGTTCCCCATTTAGCTTTCTCTCCAAACCCAACACACTGCATCTGTTCTGCTTTCCACTTTGTGACTTTATTTAAATAAAATAACAGCGTCACGTTCCATAAACAAACCGTGAAATATATTCCGGTGTCTTATTTGCATTGGGATTAGAGGCAAGGAAACATTCACTGCACTGTTTTGCAAATACAACAATTACATCCACCTGCAGGACCTCAGCATTTGCAAAATGTAGCCTAAAGATCTGGTTGTTTCCTGTGTTTTAAGTCCCCTTGCTCGTCAGTCAGCAGAGGAAGACTTTCAGGTTTGGTGGATCTAAGGTGGGGTTTTATTCCAGGTCTCTCCTTGGATTTCTTTGTGTAGATCTTTGCTGATTTATTATGAAAGTATCAGACCATGCCTTGAGCTGGTTTAACCAACATCACTCCACTGATGTACAGAGAACTCTCAATTACTCCAAATATTTATCCAGTGCAGTCTCCTACTCCAATGTCCTAATGAATATATGAATTTAGCAGCCTTAATTTTCAAAATTAAGTTCTGTTGATCTGTGCACTCATTTCTGCCAGGAAGTACAGGTGCCCACAGATATGAGCTGCAGTAGAATATCTTGTCTATAAACCTGCTAAGACACTTAGCCAAATTTTCTTTCCAAGTCTTTAGTTGCATTGGGAGAGATCTTAACTACCTCTCTTACAAAATCCAGTCCACAGAGCAATGGCAGAAATGGAGAGTGCAAAATATTTCATTCTTCAATTTATTAATGAACTTCGCCAGGTGACTTACTTAAATTTAAGCAGATTCATGAGAAGATGTTGGGTACTAAATGACACTTCAGTAGGGAAAAAAAAAAAAGATAGCTTAAGGCAAAGGCTGTTAGTTGAAAACAGGAATATTTGAAAGAGGAATGAGATTTTCAACCTCCTCAAATGAATGGAGGTGATTAACAATCCTGGCAAACTCCGCTCAGTTTAGTGTTCTCCATCTCCCTGGGATTTCATGTAATGACTGGATGCCTTTCAAGGAAGGCAGGCCCAGGACAGGGCAGCTGAATGAAATATGATGGTTTGAGAGGTGCACAAGTAGGGGCTTTATCAATCCCTTCTAAGCTTATCAAAGAGATGCAGTTTAGTTAATTCTGGATGTTCAGAATTTAAATGTTGCCACCTGAGCACATTTTATTTCATCTATTTTGCATCCTTTGGGATGAAGTGACTTGTGCCCTGGACTTGATTAACTACCTTCACTAGATCTCTACTGACTAAAGGGATTTCTTCTGACAAGCGTGAAATGTGGGTGTTCTTAGGTAGCCATCTACAGTCACCACTTGAAGTCAGCCTACATCCCTAAAATGTCTTTGCTGAATGATTTTCTCAGCCGATATAGACAGCTGAGAAGGTGTCATTCAGTGTAGCCGAGGCTTCAAACATCCAACTGAACCTGAATTACCTCTGTCCTCACCATTCATAATTCAGATTGCTCAGTACCAAGCTCAGCAAAAGGAGTTAAGAATCAAGGCTGTGGCACTTCAATAACAAATATTTCATGTGTGTACAGGGAGCCATTATGTTATGGTGAAAAAGCTTTCAGAAATGAAGAAACCTAAACAAGGTGCTAAAACCAAAACGAGCTGTCTAATGTATTTGTATACAGTTGTCAGCTTTATGAACAGTCCATAAAACATATATTGTGAACCCCTTTTATAGCTTATAGCCTACACATAACTATCAAAACCAGAGAAGTTTAGACAACTGAAACACTAACCAGTTGTTCCAGTGAATGATGAGACAATGTAGGAAAAACACACTTGACTTGACGGTCCAACAAGCCAAAAAGCTGGATGGGCCGGATTTTCAGCTGGTGTAAATCATTCATATCATATATCATGTATAATGTATCATATCTCACACATGCTATATCATATAAGAAATATCAAATATCATATTATATCATAGCCATGGGATTTTGTTGGGTGGTTTTTTTCCCTCTAGAAGTTAAATACTCCGAGTATAGCTCATACTCGTCTTTTACTCAAGCAATATTGCACTATGAATTTAGTGTTTGTTTATATTTGTATTTTTTCAGTGCCTGTGGCTTCCAGTTGTGGGTTGGGATCATACTGTGTTCTACTAACACTGAGAAAAAAACCCAAACTTTTACTCTGTCAAGGTTATGGAATTAGTAAAATAGAAGATACCGAAGGTGGACTCAGTCTCAGTGAGGCAGTGCTGTCAGTGTGATAGGTTGTAGGTTATAACACCATTTCTTGGCCTGTTAGAGTTTTGGTTTTTTTTCTGTCTGAAGAATGTACAAACAGGATATTGTCCTTTTAAAACTTATGAGCTTTGAGTGGTACTACCCACAGTTTTACTGGAAGCACTGCGGGCAGAGGTGCAGCTAAACCCTCTGGTCTGTTATATAAATGTTTATTGAGGTCTTCATCGTGTCACTGTGATTTATTCACCTATTTTTTTGTGAGTAGGGCGAAACAGATAACTCTTATGATCTCAGTAAATGATGAGAGTATTAAGGAAAGGGACACGAAGAAACATGACAAGCTTTGATTAAGCCAGAGAAATCTAATCATCAAATTTCCATTCAGTTTATGCACAAATCCAGCAAACATCATTTGCCCACCATAAAAAGCTTTTTGAGAAGGTGTACTCTCCATTCTCCTCCCTTCACTGTGATTCTAACTCTAAATACCTGCTTCGTAAAACGTCTTCCCTTCACTTACCATTTGCTTTTAATTCTCTCCAAGTATCAACACCTTGCTTCATAAGTAGATGTCACCCACAAAGGTTCCTAAAAGGTGAACCTTTAGCCATAAAGACCATTGCCTTTGGAGCAGAAATGTTATTCCTGGCTAGGAGGCCAACTATCCAGAGCACTGCTAGTGTGCTGTTCAGATAAAAGCTGTGAGAGCAAGGGAGTATTGGAAGGCTCCTTCCCTCTTGTGATAAAGGATAAGCTCCATCTGCTTGGTTTTATAACTAGGAGATGAATGAGGCCTCAAGAGATATTCAGCAAACCAAATGTCTGTGCAAGGTCAGCTGGATTGCTCTCCAGCTCTCCGCTGACAGCTATGGGACTTTAGGCAGCTACACGTCAACACGAAGATTCAGGTGCCTGAATCTGGAATTGAATCCCACCCAAGGAATTTAGTGGCTTTTGTTATTTTGAGATTCAGAAGCAGCTCTTGCTGGTCCCTGTTCATCTCCTAGCTATGTCTCTGCTATTCAGTGAAGCACAGACAACTTCTGAGCTAGCTACCCAGTTGACAGAGCAGCACAGCTCAGTGTGGTGCAGCCTTGTGTGCAGATACCAGTCTGGCCCTGGGAGAAATCAAAAACGAGTTGACCATCACCCAAAAGGCCTAAAAGCTCAAACCTTCTTCCCTTTCTGACCCCATCTGTCCCCAGTAGTTACCCCGTGGAGAAATTCTCTCAGGAATCAACAAGTGTCCAATGACATATTTTCATAAAGCTATGAGAAGAGCAGAGGTGGATGTGTCAGAACAGAACATGAAACATCTGAAGGGCATGACTGGAAGATTTCAATTAAAATGATCTACCTGTTACAAGCAGAGTATGGTCTTGTCCTTGGTCTCTGGGGCAAGGGCAAAATATCCAGCTCCTGTTGCTCACCACACTCTGTAAGCTAAAGATAGTAATAATTACCTACCAAACTCCCAGGAGAGTTAAGGATTAATTGCTTCATAGTACTCAACATTTATTTTCACACAATTGATGCCACTGGGAGCAGCAAAATAAGCTTTGCAATTACTATTACATATCCACAGGGGACCATTCACTCATGAAGTGCTTGGATAAAACAGTTTTCTTAAAAATAATTAAAAAAAAAAAAAATCTTATTTCTGTTGGGGAATTAAAAATAAAAAAAAGTAACTTCAGGCTCAGGAATAATAACAAAAAAAACCCCAAACCCAACCAAAAAAAACCAAAACAAAAGAAAACCAACAAAAAACCCAAAGAAAGAACCAAACTATGCAAACAAGCAAGAACTTTCTCTGAACTCAAGATGGTAGTCTGCTGGAACTAGAATAAATTAAGGTGAGTAGAAAGCCATGCATTATTAAAACAGTGCTATTTACACTGGGAACAGGGTACAACCTCTCCAGGGTACATGATGTGCTAAAGACACAACGGAAATTGTGTGCCTGCCTCTCCCTCCCTACTTCTTCCTTAGAGCTTTGCAGAGCAAAGAAAGAGAGGGGAGGCAGTAATGGGAGCGTTAAAAGGCAGAAAGCTGATGAGCAGAATATCTACCATCACTACAACTGTATTTCTTAAGATAAAGTGTGTCCAGGGGAAGTAGGTTTCCTCCCAGGTTGTGGTTATCATGAAAAAGCATTTTGCTCTTACAGAATCTGGTAGCAGAAGCCACATAAAGTAGGGCAACCAACTTAGTGATTGACACCAGAGACTATACCAGGTAAAAGCTTGAGCTAAACCACAACACTCTAGAGACCGAGACAAAGTCTCCATGTTATCATTAGAGGATGTGACACAGCTGATGTTGTTGTGGAGGAGGCAGGAAACGGAACATTTTGCACAGCCTGGTCACATGAATCACAGAGATATTCTGTACAGGGAGGATTTGCTGCTGATGTCCAGAGATCAAGCCCCAAACACTTTCTGACTGGACCTGAGAACTTATATTGCTCTTTTCGTGTGTTTAAGACCTTACCAGCTGAAAACAGAAATCTGTACACTGTAAATAATTGCTGTGATAAATGTTGGTTTATGTTGTAAATAAATGTTGTAAGTCATGGTGTAAACTGACAAGTGCAATACATAGTGAATAACAGATTCAGGGCTCTTCACAAAGCTGTCTGCTTGTACTGGGTCTCCAAGGTCCCAGATTTCATCCACCTCTGGCTTTAAAAAACTTCTGGGACTGGATGTGACTGAGTTTACTGGGAGCCTGAAACCAGTTTTGAGAAGTCTGAACGGCCACATTAGTCTTAGCAAGAATTAAAGTAGAAAAAGAACATTTCAAAAGTCAGCATTCATTAATCATGTGATTAAGAACTGCATGGTCCACCCAGCTGGTTTGTGCACTGGGAGTGCTGGAGCTCTGAGGGGTCTGACAGAGCACTGAGGAGTGCTGGACTCTGATCTATGGCTAGCCAGACATCAAGAAGGAGGTGGAGTGTGGGAGGTAGTGCTCAGCAGAGCATTTTTGGCCACTCTGCAGACTACTATCCCATCTTTTTACATCTGCTAGACCTTTTTCTATGTCCAATCCCAGCATAAGGAAAGGTCCAGCTGACATCCCAGAATCAGAATCATTTTGGTTGGAAGAGATCTTTAGGTCTGAACCATCAAGTTCAGACATTAACCCAGCACTGCCAGGGCACCACTAAAACATCTCCATGGCTTTGAAACCCCTCCAGGGATCATGGGGACTCCACCACTGCCCTGGGCAGACTGGGACAGGCCTGGACAACTCTTTCAGGGGAGAAATTTTTCCTAACACCCAATCTAAACCTACTGTGGCACAACTTGAGACCATTTCCTCTCATCCTGTTGCATGTTCTTTGCGAGAAGGGCCCAACCCCACCTGGCTCCAACCTCCTGCCAGGGAGTTGTAGAGATCAAGGAGGTCTCCCCTGAGCCTCCTTTTCTCCAGTCTAAAAAACCCAAAGCACTGAACATACAGGAGGACATTCACTGGGATTTATCTGTCACAAGAGCTCCTGTGATTTTTTAAATTTATTTTCCACTCGTCTTCCAAAAAAGCCCAACAAAGTCAGCCTGCCTTCGTTCCCCTGTTTTGCATGCAAAGAGGGAGCTCTTTCATCACTGGCCTTGGTCTTTTCAGCTATGTTCAAGTCAACTGCTTGCACAAGAGCGATCTGCTTGGTTGGCAGCTGGCCAGCTGTGCTTTTCCCCAGCAGCTCTGGGCAGCCTGCACTCATCAGCCGGGCAAGCGGCGCAGAGATCGCAGGGTCTCTCTGGAGCCTGCGGCTCAGGCATGGTGACAGAGAAGAAGGAAGGGGGGAATACAGCCCCTTCTTCCCCCCAGACTGAGAGGGGTTTTTTTTTGCAGCTCAGTAGGAAACTACCTGATTCTGAAAGTTGCTGGGTTTCCATCACACATCTCCGAAATTGGGTTGTTTCCAAAGAAAAAAGTTAAATCAGAGACTCTACGAGAAGTTAGTGTGAAGGTATCTGCCTGCTTGGAGGACTCTCCTGTGATCTCACTGTCTGACACTCCAAACAAACCAACACCGCTGTCATACCAGTGAAGAATGAATTTCTGCAGCCCCCTGGGTTGCCTTTTTTTTTTTTTTTCCAGTCGATGGACACCCTTTATAAGACTATTGATTTTTCTTGTGTTTGTTTAGCTGTGATATCCCTTGTTTCCAGCTCAAACCCACTATTCAGAATCCTTCTTGCAGCTGAGAATGGCTCTGCTTGCCCTTTTTCACTCAGTTATAATCTCTTGGAGAGGAAGAGTCCAACCAGGTATTACAGTTGGGAGCTCTTCCTCTATTCCTTCTTCCTATGAATCTGATCTTAAAGAAAGACTCGGTGTCTGCTGCTGTTCGGGTCGAGCTCTTGAGTATCACAGTTAAGGGTTTATGCTGCTTGCTTGATTTGTCTGATGCATTTCTTATACATCTGCTGCCTCCAGGATATATTTGTGCAAGCAAATTAAGCATCGTTACTATATGTTAGCAAAACATTACATCTACTAATGGAGAGAATTGTAATGTTCTAAGTCCCTTCAATGCATATGAAAAGTGAAACAGTTTCTGGGGGGAATAAGAAATGACAGCTCGTTCTCTTGAATTAATGCTGTCTGGGTAGAATTTGTCTGACATAAATGTAATTTTCCAGACCATTTTGGTGTGTGTTTTTTTTTTTTTTTTTCCAGACAACTCTTCTTTCCTTGTAAGCAGAAAATAGTTTCATGCCCCAAACCTACCAGAGTAACTATGCAAAACAGAGAAACCCTTTTCTTATCCAGGGGTATTTGCAAACTAAATCGTGTTAGATTTAACCGGATTGATGACAACAACAGATTTTCCATGGTTCCTGTCATTTCCTGACAGTGTAAATGCCAATGACATAATGATATTCCAGAAGCAATCATTTCCCCAGAGAGGTTTCGTTCTCATTTTCTGTATCAAGAGAGGAATGACAGAGAAGGAGTTGAAGTTTATGGCATTCCTTTGATACCTGTGAATTGCAATCACCTTCTAGGAGGCTCAGCACTGGCTTTTTGAGGGAAAAAGACTTTTAAACTGTGGATGCTGATGTAGCCAAAATATCAGGCATATAAAGACATGCTTCCCATGGAGAGCAAAATATTATCCAAGAAGACAACACAATATGTGTCAAGGGAAGTGAAACATCAAGCTCCAGTGCTTCTGAGTTAAGATAATGGCATTGAATTTATTAGGCTTTCCTGATGGGTGAGCTCTGTGTTGATGTCTCCTGTATTACCTGGTGACTCTGAAAGGGATTTCACAGAGAGGTGACTCGACTTTCTGAAGGGCAGAAGAGTTTGGTACTGGATTTTGCCTCCATTGCTGTACCTTGGACTCGCTCCTCATGTATTAAAGGCTTGGCATAGTCCCAGGAAGGTTCACTAGGGTTCAGTGAAGTTTTATTTACTTCAAAAGAAAATATGACCCTTGGCATTTATAACATCAATCTTCACTCTAAACGCTACCTTATCTCTCTATTTACACTCAGTCTTCTGTGTTTTTAGTGTTTTCTTTTCTGTGTCCTCCTTTTGGACTGTAAACCCTTCGGAGCAGGGCAGATTTTTGTATTTGTGTTGCATGCTGCATCACGCATGTTTTGGTCAAACAAGTACTTTGGCTAGGAATAGCAAAGAGCAGTCACTCAAGCTCCACAACTTCATGCAGAGTGGAAGTGGCATCTGTGTACTGGTTCATTCCCAGGCTGGAGGTAGCCTGAAAACTGGGCTATAAGCAGTTGGCAAAGGAACAAATACACTAATGGAACACGGAGCGTTCCTGCCTGTGCTTCTGGGAAATTTTGTTCTCAGGTACCCAAGTTTTTGGTCACAGGTGAGACAGGGGACCGACCCTTTTAAACAAATAACTCTGCTGACCCCACTGAGATCCTACTGTCTTCAGGCATTCACAGCAGGCAAGATTCCCAGGAGAAACTGGGGGTGATGGATGTGTTTTGCACGTAAACCAACCCATTGACAAGAGCAGCTGGGCTAGAAAACTTACAGTATCTTTTCCCTCTTTAATGCCACTAGTTCTCTGAGGGTGAATTCAAAGGCAGCTGTGCCACATCTCAGACTGTTTGGGGAGGTGAGTGGGTTGTACTCACTCTGCAGTGAGTCATCCCCATCTCGTTTAACTGCAGCTTACCAATTTTCGTTTGTTTATGTGTGTGTTCCAGGCATATCTGATCGATGATGCACGCAGCTCTGGAAACTTGCTGCACCAAGTCTCCACACTTTCCATCAAAGTATTTCAGCTGTATGGGTGGAGACCACAGAACATAGCATCAGACACACAGATAGGATGTGCAGATCTAAGGATGTTCTGATTTACCCATTTATCCATGCCCGGGTCAAACAAAGGTGCTCTGCTACCCCAAATACCAATGATGACTATAAAATGTGAGGCTGTAATCAAATCCAAAACAAAATCCAGCCTTGAATTTCCTTACAAATGAGAAAATGATCATTTTAAACAATGTAAAGCTGACAGGGAATCTCTTAACTGTGAGTTATAATCAGCTAAGAATTCATTTTAAGAAATTACCCACAGTTAGGAAAAACAACAAAGTAGACTTGTTCTGCACATCAGTTACCCAAATCCTATTGAAGCTGGTGGGTTTCTAGTAAGTGCTTAATGCTGAACAGCTCTTCAGATTGTTTCCTGGTTGGGAACTTTCTCGGGGTTTTCTTGAGCTGGGTCAGAATTGTCCCAGATCAGATAAGTGGGACTGTATGTCAGAGCAACTAGTCAGGTCCAGACAAGTCAAACATCATAGAAAGAGTTAGATAACCATAGTGGCTGTCTCACATCATCTCTTTGCTGCTGGTGCATGCCACACTTGCAAACCACAGGCTGTAAAACACAGTCTGCAAGGAAGATAGCTGGTTTTAACTCTTCAGTGCAAGCAGGGTGAATTCTGTTTCATCTCAAGGAGGAGTGATGGCTCAAGGAGGCATTTCTACCTTCTCAGACCACCTCCTTGCAGTGATGGTCCATGTCAAGGCTGTAGAGCCCTATCAGGATGGTTTGCACTGCAAAGAAGTCATGGGTGCCACCCGATACATTAATTGCCAGAGATTTTCACCACAGTGGAGACCCTCGAGGGTGGTCAAGATAGCAAAACTCAGCACTGTGCATGCTCCACGGCACATGGGCTTGTCATGCTGTGCAAGGCTTGGTCTATTCCTGGACATCAAAAGGCCCTGTAATAAAAGTTGATATTTACATGTCTTTTTTTCATTTGTGGCCACAAAATTAAGCACACTCCCTGTCAAAAGCCAGACTGTAAATAGTGAAGTGTTATCATGGTGCACCAAAGTTTGCATCTTTAGATAATATTCCACCTTTACTGGAGCCACTATGTGTACATAAAAAAAAAAGAACATTGCTCCCTTATACAACCTCTTTGTTGGGCTTTCTGGGTGGCAATTGCTTAAAAATAACAATGTCATCTGAGATGCCCCATGATAGCTGTGTGACCGTGGCAAGCGTGGATCTAACACAGGATCTAACAGGCTTTGCATCTACACTTTTCTGGGTAGGCATCTGAGGCTGGGCAAGACATAGGTACCATGTCAGAAGACATGTTGCTCTTTCAAGGTGTGGTTGTAGTTCCTGAGCTATGGAGAAGCATGTTAGAGGTGTTCATATGCGTCCCCAGGCTTTTAACAACCATTGGGAGTTTAATCATTTTAGTCCACAGAAGCATGAAGCTCATCCTGCTGTAGACATCTGAAACCAGTCAGACAAATCCCCTTCATCCCCTGTCTCCTCAGTAATGCAGCCCAGGGTTGACAAGTTCAGGTGTAGAAACCTAGAATGTAGATGTCTAGAGCTGGGCGACATAGATTTCACTGGGATTTAGGGGTTTGTTGTCTCTAATTGTGATTAGGTTAACAGAAAACTCATGTGGGACCCTCTCATCTTGACCACAGTCTGGACCTTTCTCTCTGGCGATGATTTCATCTAGCAGTGCTTGGTCACAGCTAGTGATATCTCCTCCAGATGTGTCCTGTGCTCTGGTTTTGTCCATGTAGTAGGTCATTTCAGGCATTAAAATTGCGGGCTGAACAGAGATCTCGGTGCTGAATTGCTCCCAGACATGTTGCTGAAGGTTTAGTTCAGAGAAACAGCAAGCAGAGCCTGTGAATCAGGAACTTCAGCTGAAATCTGGTACAGTTCAACTATTTCAGCAAGCTGGCACTGGCTCCACTTTGGTTGGATTTTAGGCTTATTTGTTCAGTCCATAAAGCTGATAAATGCAATGGTTATACAAACAATAACACTCTGAGCTGAAATTATTTGCTTGGACTGACTTCTGCTTTGAGTTGGGAAATGGGGCAACAGTAACATCTGCAGTCCTTCAAAAGGTGATCATCAGCTTGAGATCCACTGCTATAAGCAAGTACTTCAGTTTTGGTACATAATTAATAATGATAAATTATCTTAAAAGCTGTAGCTACATTAATGTAGCCCTTTATTACATTTTTATATATTCCTTTATAATCCATTAATTTCCAAAGCCTATCAAGACTTCTCCATTTCTCTGTTGTTTAAAGAGAAGAAAAAGAGGCAGATAGGTAAAAAAGGCATGACTGTCATCAGAAGGATTAAGAAGAATTCTTTTTCTCACCTCACCAGGGGTGGATTAATAATCACATCGTGGAAATAATCTGAAGAATAATTATAATAGAGGTTAAGCCATAAAACCTTGACATGCTATGTACGTATGGTCCTCTTCCACATGTATCTGAAAACAGTGATAATATTTGCTAGATATACTGTGGAGAACTTGGTACAGCTTTTCAGGTACATGAACTTTCCATGCACTGCAGCAAGCTCTGCGTGGCAAAATACTTTGCCTGTGTCCCTGTGATTGCCAGGTCTGCCCTTTGATATCGTCACAAGGCATGTGTTTGCTCAGGGCTTGATTTCTGGCAACTGGGCTGATTCACGTGACACATCAGGGAGTGCCAGGACTCTGCTCTCCCACAGTGGCCAGGTGATCCCACTGAGCTGGGCTCCAACACTGCAGAAAAGTTTCAAGTCCTTTGTATTTGCAGAGAAGGTGGTTTAAAGAAAGCACTGTTTGGAGTTCAGGAGGTATCTAGGCTGTCATGCAGACACAGCCAGCATTCCAATGCTGGGTCTAATCAGCACACTATTTATAGCCTCAGGCAATTATTCACAAGTATGCCACGTTGATAAACTAGATCAACAGACAAAAAGATTTATTAGAGGTACCGGGAATACCTCACACCAACATGATGAGAAATGAATCCAACAAACCCAACCTCCAAATCCAGCCAGACTTTAGGGAGCACAGACTGTGTCCTCAGGAGTAGATGTGTTTTTCCATAGTGATCTGAATCGACTTTTGGGGGATGATCCTGTTTTCATCTGAGCACAGAAGACCATGACCTCCCTTGACTGACAAACACCCACAAAGCAGGTCTCTCCTAGTGATTAGTTTAATTCTGCCATACCTGGCTGGTCTGCCAATGTTTTGAATATCTCTGTTCAGGTTTGAGGTGTGTTTCGTTGCCATTTCAAAACAGCTATGAAAGCTGTCTGTGAGCAGATGAGGCCATCTGCAAAGTCAGCAC
Source organism: Megaceryle torquata (assembly GCA_024611175.1). Classification (NCBI taxonomy): domain Eukaryota; kingdom Metazoa; phylum Chordata; class Aves; order Coraciiformes; family Cerylidae; genus Megaceryle; species Megaceryle torquata. The sequence goes on along the minus strand of JANIJG010005001.1, from coordinate 27,178 downwards.
TCTAATAGTATGTCAGCGACAATACCTTCTGGCACGCTGCAGTATCTTTAGCTGTAGATACGGTTGTTGGTTGACGGCTGGCTGTTGGTCGATAGCCGGCTGATCATGAGCCAGCAGTGTGCCCAGGTGGCCAAGAAAGCCAGCCACATCCTGGCCTGGATCAGCACTAGTGTAGCCATCAGGACTAGGGTAGGGAAAGTCCCCCTGTACTGGGCACTGGTGAGGCTGCACCTCAAATACTGGGTTCAGTTTTGGGCCCCACACTCCAAGAAGGACTTTTTGATGCTGGAGCGTGTCCAAAGAAGGGCAATGAAGCTGGTGAAGGGTCTGGAATCGTCTATGTCTTATAAGGAATGGCTGAGGGAACTGGTGGTGTTTAGCCTGCAGCAAAGGATGCTAGGGGGACACTTCAGTCTCTACAACTCCCTGACAGGAGGTTGGAGCCAGGTGGGGTTGGTCTCTTCTCCCAAGGAACAAATGTCAGGACAAGAGGAAATGGCCTCAAGTTGTGCCAGGTGAAGTTTACATTGGATCTGAGGAACAATTTCTTCCCCTTTAGGGTTGTCCAGGCTTGTCCCAGGGCAGTGGTGGAGTTCCCATGATCTCTGGAGGGGTTTCAAAGCCATGGAGATGTGGTGCTGAGGGATGCGGTTTAGTGGTAGGCAACCCTGGCAGTTAACATTTGGACTTGATCTGAAAGGTCCCTTCCAACCAAAACAATTCTATGATTCTATAAAGCTATGGGTCCTTTAACTGTGTAGAACCATTTATCAGATGAATATCTGGAAATTTATGAGGCACCATCAGTCATATTTAATTCACACCAATCTCCAGTGGAGTCATTGAAATCATAAGGGGGATGAATCTCACTCAGATGTGGTACAGAAATGGAATCAATTTCAAAAATAGAGCCATTTTTTCATCAAAACCCCTATAAAATCAATCTTCCACTTCAGAATATAGCCCAAAGGCTTGAAACTCGCAGAAATTACTCAAATGCAAAAAGAATGTTTAATTACATGCTCATTTGGGAGGAGGAATGTAAGATTGTGTCTCTAGATTCATTTTTCAGGCTAAATTAGTAGTATTGAACATTCTCTTTTGATGCTGGACTTTAAAAAATACCCAACATGGAAATCTGACTTGTGAAGAAGGCTCCAATTCAATTATAGCTGTGCAAGCAAAATTTAAATAAGATGTTACTGTCCTGGATCAAATCATGGTCTATGTGGTCCCAAAGACCTTTCTGCTTACTTGAAACCTGGTGCAAGAGACACTGGGCTATATCATGGAGATAATCAGCTGTTCATGTTGTGAATACACTTCTGTATGAAGTCAATCTGCAGATGAGGTTTCAGGTCACTGAAGTTACCCCATAACAGCAGGCCACTACCAGAGAATGAGCTATTTAAAGTCACATTCCTTGCCATGTAGCAAATCACCATGGTCACCTTAATCTAATGAGACCTCAAACAAAAGCAACAGTGGGGCTTATGTGCTGATATCAGTGCTTGATGGATGGGATCTTTCAGAGCAGTTTTATCGCAACACAAAGCTGTGACATCCTGGGACAAGGTGAGTGGGTCAAACACAGGACAATTAAAAATCGTAGATTCGTAGAATCATAGAATCACAGATTGGAAGAGACCTCAAGGATCAGATGGTCCAAAGTTTCTTAGCAAAATCTCAGTCTAAACAAGATGGCCCAGCACCCTGTCCAGTTGAATCTCAAAAGTTTCCAGTGCTGGGGACTCCACCACTTCCCTGGACTGATTATTACAATGGTTGATTGTCCCTGTTGTGAAAAGCTTTCCTCTTTTTTCCAGTCTCCCCAGGAGTAGCTTGTACCCTTCATCATTTCCATGTGACTCCTTGCAAAAAGGGAGTCTCCATCTTCTCTGTAGTTGCTCTATAAATTACTGGAAGATGGCGATAAGGTCTCCCCTGAGTCTTCTTTTCTCAAGGCTGAACAAGACCAGTTTCCCCAGCCTTTCTTCATGTGGCAGCTTCGCAGTCCTTGGATCACCTTGGTGGTCCTTCTCTGCATCCTCTCCAACCCGTCCACATCTTTTTTTTCATAGCAGGGACCAAAACTGAACACAGCATTCCAGCTGTTGCTTGGCAAGTGCTGAGTAGAGTAGAATAATGTTTTCTTATCTCTGCTGGCGATGCCTTTGTTGATGGAAAAAAAAATTTGTCTTGTGATTACACCATAAGATGGGAGAGGTCTGGTTTGGTTGCAGGTACAAGGAGCCATGTACAAGGAGCCATGAAGCAGGTAGCTGTGAGATAATTTAGCCACATGGGTAGGGTTTTTTTCCTAATCCCCATTTCTTGGTTGTTTTATCTCCAAGGCAGAGAAAGTAAATCCTTCTTCCAAAGCTCTGCAGTATTTTCAAATCATAGTATTTAACTCTGCATATGCTTTTTAAAACCTTGGCTGGTTTCTGTTTCTTGCAGAAACTGGTTATATTGGCTGACTGTGTGGGAAAGGGGTCCCTTGAATCAGCTTGTATTTTGGTGATTTTAATGGATTTAAAGGCCTGATGGGATCATTAGCTCATCCACCCTGATCTCTTACAGAGTATGTGGGATGGGATTCACCTCACCATTATTTAAACAGTGAAGTCAGTGATAGACTACCTGCTCTAAACCAAGATGGTTTCCCTCTGCCTCTTTTACAAGAAAAGGTTTATTCCCTGCATGGGGTAATTCATTCTTCTCTGCGATACATTTTCAGCCTAGGATGTATAAATTACTAAGAGTGTTGACTTTTTACAGTGATTTCACTCATCTTTGGCTGAGGTATAGTTCCTAAGAAGGTAAGCAGTTTGTGCCTGAACATGTAAAATGATGGAGATTCCACCACTTTCTTTTCTTGTGCTACTGGTTTCTCACTCTTTGTTGTTAGAAACCAAACTCCAAAGGTATTAGTGACTGAATTGACATTGTCTATAATGGGAACCTTGTGTAAGTAGCTCAAAAGGAGATATGAGCCTTCTAGTATTATGAATCCATCCCCACTCCCTGTTTCTGGCCACCTCATCTCCCAGTAGCTTGAGTAGGCAGGAAGAGATCTTCAGAGGTAGGTGATGGCAATGGTTGTTGACAGGGAAAGATTGCCACAAGAGGCAGAGGGAAGGCAGGGAGTGGGGAGATGAATGTGAAGAGATCTGGTAGGAGAATTCAAAATGAGTATTGAGACAATGTGCATTGAGAAAAATCAGACACGCTCTGATGCTAAAAAAAGAACACTGATAAAAATGAATGGCGACTAAAGTTAGTAAAAGGAAGCTTGATTGATTACAGAGACAATAAATAATCCAAAGAGTTAATTGCCACCAGATAAATTTAAAGTCAAATGCAAGGTTAAGAGGGAGAGCACATAGCTGTAGGTGGCTTTTATGGATGGCCACGTTCCACTGCAAGTCAGTGGATAATAGGATGTTTCTGCAGCGGTGTTAAATAGAATAAATAACTCATGCTTCAGAGTACAAACTAACAGCAATGCCAGGGTTCAAACCAAGACAAAGGCTGTGGGTTTTGTGCTTCTACTGGCAGCTTCTTCTGAAATATGTAGTATCAGTCAGTGTTTGAGAGACATCTATCTGTGGAGCCAATATTCTCTGTCATGTTACCTGAGCATATCACACTGTGAATGAAGGGGGTTTTATAACACTTCTTGGAGTAGGAAATAACTACATGGTCAGAGAAAAGCTACAGAAAAGGTCAGGACTGTACTCACATATTCTGATAGAGAGTAATTCAGATACCACATTTAATACATCTTTTAATTTACTCTATAGGCAAATGGAAATGGGAATTGTAAACTTTGAGTCATCTGCTTTGCTGTCTTGAATACAAAGGCTGTGGCATTTGTGATTAAGAAGTTGAGTACCTGTGAGAGAGAGTCTGATTAAAGCTTTTAAGGATTTATCTGAAATAATCCAAGAAGTTTGTAAAGGATGATGCATTTAAATCCCGGTTCCTAGCCCTAATCACTGGTCCAAGCTGCCTTTTTGGATATGGAATAAGATATAATACCCAGACCAGTCTGATGACTGTTGTGTGTATGCTTCAGTTAACTCTGATGTTGATATGTTCCTGTCTATATCTGAGCAGCTGCCCTACTAACAGGATCTGGATGTTATAGTGAACACAATGTGCTCCAACTGAGATTAAGGCAAAGCCTGTATCAGTATTCATGAGGGTCAGCGTGGCCTGCAGATCAAGTCAAACTGGTGTACTTCCCTACTGAACACTGGTGAGGTCACTCCTGCGAAACCTTATAGGCCATTCTGCTCTCCTCCATTGTTTCTAGCTCAAGAGGGATGTGAAGAAACTAAAAGGGATTGACAAAAGGGCTACCAAAATTGTCAGATGCCTGGCACGTATGTCTGATAGAAACATGACGAGGGAAACAAGATAACATCCAGGACCCATTCAGCAGGGCAGATACCAGCCAGCCAGTTCCCAGATCCATGGGATTTTCCCACACTCACCCACAGAGCTTTGTACTTCCTCATGGTGACACACCCTCTATGTGAGGGGGGGAACCAAAGGAAATAAATTGCCGTTATATTCCCCATCAGTTTTATGGTTATATTGAGCTGCATGAGTTATATTTAATACCCTTAGAGTGTGGGATTATGATCTGTGCACAGGTTAAAAAAAAAATTCCCAGGCTTGTGCTTGGCTAGCATAGAGTGGGAACAGATTAAACCTCTTCTTGAAGTCCCTGCTAGGCTCGTTTGTATGATTCTGCATCCTAAGCACTTGCCTTGACATTTTTGATTTCGCTTGGGTGTATAGGCAGCAATCCTCCAGCTGTCACACCATGCACTAGCAATTTATTACGCTAAAGTAAATACAATTGAAACATGAAGATTCATTAAGAGCAATCATTTCTGCCTGTGGACTCAATATGTTTTCAAGATGATGCTCTACAACCTCATTAGGGTCCTGTTCACATTCATGGATTCACCCATCGAGTGGCAAGAGAAGAAACAATGAGTGCACAAAATCGATCCACAGCACTGATGTCTGCTTCCTTGGGAATTCAGCTTTTGCTTCATCATTCTGGGATGGTGATTTGACACAATTCAATGACAGCAGTGAAGCTCTTAAGTGGAAGTATTGATGGGTCAAGAACTGAAGAAGGAGGCTAAAAGATACAGGATTACTTCAGCCCCTTTCTTAAAAGCACAGCTGCTAGCTTTGGGTCATTCCTCATATGCTCTGACTCAGATTAAAAACAAAAAAACCAAAGAAACCCTATTCTGATTATTTGTAATAATGTTCTGGTCTCTCACGATCCCTTGAAAAACCTCCCAGGATTTTCTAAAAGGTAGTCACAAAGAGATTTTTTATTCCTATTTAAGGAATGCATTTGCTTCTGGATACATGACTTATACTCTCTAATGTTGGCTGCCTTAGATCTCTTTTAGCACTGCAACATGACAAAAAGGTAAATGAAATGTATTCATTCAGATGGTTTTAACTGGTAGCCAGTGTCAGTGGTTACAATGAGAAACTTCAGGTCAAATTTAACCAAAGGGAATTGCTAAGAGGTTTATGGAGAGAATTGGTGTCTTTATTGAAATGCCACTTTCTACTCTTTTCCTGGACAGTGGTTCTCAGAAGTTGTTCAGTCATTTCCATGTCCTGAGCTACTCTCGCACTGATGACTCTGTCTCTTCCTTGTTCTGTATGTTGTTATCCACCTGTGCTCTCTTTTTGAATGTGCTACAGTCTCCCCGGGACAGAGGTTTTAATTGTTTTGGGGAAAATTGTTCCAATGTGATTACAGGTGTTACAAACACAAAACCATATGGGCGTCCTGCTCCCAAACAACCAGGTGCACGTGGGAGTTGACTTCCCTGCACACGCCCTGCAACAAGATGTAAAGAGGCATTTTCATGCTCCTCAGAGTAAAAATGGAGCGTTGGTGGAAGAGACAGTGGTGCCACACAGAAGATAGAATGTGGAAACAGTCAGCCTAAAGATGAGATTTATTCCACATAGCTCTAGACACCAACTCTGACTTGGCTTCCCTGGGGGCCCCTTAGGCTGTGGTTCAATTAATCCTGAAATATGCCAGATGAGTCACACTCTAGTAGCATCAAACCTCATCTGGCATGGAGGATTTCTCCTGATGACAGTTTTGGATAAGAAGTGAATGAATGGGAGTTGTAAACTAAACTATTTAGGAGCTAGGGCCACAGTAAAAAAGCTGAGTTGTGTCCCTTTGAATAACCTGCCAAGGTGGCTTCAGCAGTGCCCACCACATTGTATGCATTGGAAGGCAGACAGAGCAGGGCTGTACTTACAAAAGAAGGTCCTGTGTATGGTGAAGAGAGAATGTCAGGGTAGGTACAGGACAGGATTGATACAATAGTTGTGGGTTAGATGCAACCAGGTGCAGGATATGGCCTTTGTTGGGTCCATGTGCATTTCCAGAATGGCATAAAAAAGGCAAGAAGCAGCCCTTCAATCTCTCTTGATGACTTCTCATCCATGGCCAGGTCTGTTCCTGCTGCCTTGGTGGCACTTACAGACTTTATAGCAAAACTGCCTGGGTGCACACACCCAAGGTGCTCAGCTATTGAAAAGACTTAATCTCAGCTCCTGAACTTTACCCTGAAGTGATTTATGAGAGCTCATACACTCATTTCCACTAGCTCTGCTCTGAAGATAATCCCCAGCAGAGTGACAGAGCAGGCAGGCTGGCTGAGAACTGCTTCAACCTCAGGTCAGAGCTTGGCTGAAACTGGGAACTCAGGTTTTCCCACCTGCAGAGCAGTGCTGATAGTCCTCTCTCTTTTACAAAGCATTTTGTGGTCTCTAGAGGAAAGCACAAGGTAGGAGCTAACGATGATGATGGTCGGAGCGAGATGTTTTGCAGACACCTATTAATACCAGTGGTGAGGGCTGGCTTGTTGCAGAACGCAGTTAGAGATGCTGTTTGAAGTCTGTGCCAGCTCCCCTCTGGGAAGAAGAAGGAGGACAATGCACGTCAGCGAGTGTCATCTTTACAGAGAAATTACTCCAAAAGAGAAGTCCACAGGGTAGAAAGAAGCACTACCAGAAGAAGAAATTAATGTTCTCAACTAGACTGCCCCCCAATCTGCTTAATAACCATTTGGAGAAACATATATAGCAACAAACAGAACTAGGATACCAATAAACTGTGGCAGAGAGCCAATTGCATTTTTTTTTAGCTCCAGTTTCTTCTCATCTTGAATGGAAATTTAACCCTCTCCAAAAAAACTCAACAATGTAATTGCAGGGACAAAACATCAGTGTGCTTTAATAAGGGAGCTGGTCATGTAAAGGACTATCTTGGAGGAGGAAGCTCAAGAGCTCAACTGAAGATGTTTAGCAGATGGGGAGGATTACTGTAATCCCTATCCAAAATAGCATATATTTTATGTTCCTATAACCAAGGGCCCAAGCAAAGTGGCCAGCCTAGAAGTGGAAATGGAAGTACTGTTATAATTATGGAAGAGAGAAGAGGTGACAAAAGCATGGGAGTTGCTGGGGTAGAGATCTGGATGACAGGAGAGAACCACTGCTCTAGCTGCTGAAAAAGCTGAACACCCTGAGGCTAGCCCTGGTAGATTGTGCATCCAGACAAGCAAAACAGAACCAGGAATGGTTGGATGGTGAAAGGATGAGCCTTTGAGATACACACTGGGATTAGTAAATGTTTAGGCCACAGAGAGTGAGGTTCATCTGACATCGGCCACTGAGCTGACAAACCTCAGCTCCCTTTCTGGACAAGAGAGATCTAGTCAGCATAGTCTGTGGGGTGTAGTGAACCATCTGTTTCTCTCTGAAGTGGTTATCAAAATCTGTGCACATGGACAATGTCCCCAAATGCCTGTTTCTCTCCATTAACTGTAAAGAAAAGCAGGATAACTCCTGCAGAAAGTGGCCCTTATTTGGGATATATAATCTTAGGTGAGATGCATCCCAAACTAACAAGTCCTTCTGTGTCTTTTGGGGGAACAGATCTCCCTCGCGATTGTAATGGAGCTCTTTTAGAAGTTAGCTGGGTTGACTCATCAAATTTAAGGTCTAGGCTAGGGCTTACAGATCCTTCCTAAAGGGCTTTGAGAAACATTGTTCCCATTGAAATTAGTCACTGAAGTACCCTTAATATGCTTGCCTTCAGGGGTGAGGTTCTTGGGTTTTAGGAAGTCAGAGAAGTCCCACTTAGAGTCTACTGGGAACATTACAGAATGTTGACTACATGAAACAAGAAGTCTCTTGTCTATACTCTTAGTCCTCTCTTGAGAGCTGTATATTTTTGGTTGGAGTGATGCTTCATGCTATACATTTTTTTAATGCCTTTGTCTTTGCATGTGCTGAAATGCATTGACTTTGGACACAAGCCACTTTCTCTATGTTTTTGTCTAACACTGGGCATAACCCAGAGTAAACCTTAATGCCATTCAGGAGAAGCATGACATCAAATTTAGAGGCAAAGAGACTTCTGAAACCAGCTGGGTGAAAGAAATGATCTACTAAGCAACTCTGGACAAGCATGTATGAAGATACCACGGATGAAGGTACTTTCTCCAGCTCACACTAAAGCGGTGCACTTAGTCCATCAAGCTTAACTATGGTTGTCAGCATGCAACACACATATGCTTCTTAATTATGAGAGTAATATT
>JANIJG010005001.1:0-18400 GCA_024611175.1 Megaceryle torquata | reverse complement strand
ATATTTTTGGATTACCATACCTTGCTATGAAAAGTCTGCAATTGTTGTAAAGAAATCTGAGGAGGACATCAGCACTAGTGAACAGTTGATGAAAAAAAAAGGAAGAGAAGCTGCATGAATGATTTCTTCTTGCACAGCTGCTTTTATATTAAATTCTACTTGTTTAAGAAAGTTTGCAATCCTCAAACATACACGGACTGGAGTGAAAAAGATAAAAACAAATCCAGGATAGTAGGGAAAAAAAAAAAAAGGGTTTTACACTCTGAGGTCAGAAAACTTGGAAAATAGAGAGGGAACTTTGGTTAATGGTTATCCGCTGGGTAAAGATCAGCAAGGTGATGTTAAAAGGCTCAATGTTCTTCCCTGTTTTTTTAACGTCTGGAGTGTGAGATCTGCGTTTTTGGATTGGGTTCAAATCTGATATAAATAAATGATTTTGGAAAGTGAGCTGTGAAATCTCAGCCTAATCAAGCTGGCTTCTTTCAGCTGCACTGTTTTAAAAGTCTCACCCTGTGTTAGAATCCAGCCCACGGAGGAGGTCAAAATACTCTGCTGGTGTTTTCTTGCATTTTCTGTACCGTCTGAGTCTGGCACCAGCTGTTGGGGCAAGCAGAAAAATATGAAAAAGATGGGTAGGTTTAAGATATTTTTAACTCTGCAGCTGTTGAATCAGAATCTCATTTAGCATCTCAGTTCTGTTGATAATCTCAATGTAATTAGAAGGTTTAGGTAAAATTCAGATACACTCTTAAAATTTTGGTTGTTATTGTAGAATTAGCACTGGTTACAATCACACAATTATTCTGGGTGTTGTACGAACTCATTATGGAAGATAATCCTGGTTTACACTGTTTACAATAGAATGGAAATGTTTCTTTTGCACAAATCCTGTTTCAGAAAGAATTTTTTTTTTAATCTGTCAATTAAAGCACTGAAGATGTTCATGTCCAGTTAAAAATTAAAAAAAAAGCTGATACATTTGAATAGGTTTTTTTTCTTAAAATGCTTAATTTCTAATTTTTAACATGATGTCATTCAAATACATTCTCCATAAAATTTAAAATAAAAGGGTCAATTTGGATTAATGGTTTGATTGACACAAAATTATTTTCTCCCTTCTAATTTTATATGAAAATTAAAGGTTTTGAGGCTGACACAGGATAGTTCTTCTCCACCTTTTTTATTGTTTAGTAGTAGTAGTAGTAGTTTGGGGGGGGGGGTTTGGCACTGAAAAGAAAATCAGTTACTCGGGTGCTAACAACAGAGATTGTATCAAGAAGGAAGAATCTTGGTGGCTAGAGGGAGAAAAGAGCCCTCTGGATTCCAGCCTTGTGGTCCACCCAGTAGCTTGTCCTGACTTCATGAGACTTCTTGCACACCCCAGTAAATACATCTGTGACTTCAAAGATAGATATCTTTCAGTTAATAGAATATTATTAATTTTTTTTCTTTAGGTAATATAATCATTCCTGTAAAAACCCTGCAGCTCACTGAGTGTGTTATAATGTTTCCTCTTAATATGAAGCTTCTTATATTTTTCCTTCCATGTTCCAATTTGATGGAGAGAATAATTGCAAATCACCTCTGGTAGGTTTTTTCCTTTGACATTATTTAATTGGAATGACAGAGCTCTGCGGTGGTGTTCTAACAAACCATACATGGTCAGATAGCACCCTATCATTCAAGGAATATTAATAAACTGGTTTTTCCCTACACTTCAATTTCATATATTTAACCTACCAAATATGTTCGTGTACTCACTTCCCACTCTAGTGCTGCTCTGTGTAGCAAACAAACATTAAAAATAAGTGCACCGAGAAGGTAAAAGGGATAAAAAACGTCCATGTGGGATCAGTTCTCAAATCCATCTCCCTCATTATCCTGGTTTTGACATGGCCAAAGCAGTTGCCTAGGGAGGGATACAGAAATATAACAAGTTCCCTTAGTAAATTCTCTCAGCCTCCCACTGTACGAGACTTGGATAAGAGACTGAGGCTTGGAAAACCTCCTGAGATGATGTGGCGTGTTTGTGTGTTTCATGGGTTCTCCTTTTCCGAATGCCCTCAAATTGTTTTTAGAACTCATGCAACTTTTATCTGAAACATGCTTCAGAGTTTCACAGTTCAACACTGGGGTTTTTTTTGGCATGTCCTTTTGTTTGTTTTCAACTGGCCATTTGTTAGTTTGATTTGATGCAGTATAATTGCTACAGAAAAAACCCCACCAAAACAGAGAAGATTTCCCACCTTTTCATCTTCTCTGCCATTGTTCACATCACTCTTGGTTTTAGAAGTGTCCATCATACCTTCTTCAGTCATCTCACTGCCAGGCTAGTTACCAACCTATTCAGTTGCTCCTCATTCAGACACCATCCATCAGTGATGGATCATCCCTTTAGCTATGGATCTTCCTGGTAGCTTTTCCAGACTTACTATACGGTGTCCAGATACACACACAGTTTTCAAGATGCAAGAACATGACCCATAGTGTCATACAAATACCTTCTATTTTCTCCTTTATTTCTTTCCTCAGAATTCCTAAAATTTCATTTGCTCTTTTTGGCTGCTACTTGCTGCTGAAGTGACATCTCCAGAAGAGAATTGCTACCCCAAGACCTCATTTTTAGTGATAATAGCTGCATCAGAACCTGCCATCATGAAGGAAAGACCTCTCAGTCTTGAAACTGCAGTATGACCCTTCATGATAAGGACTCAAAATACATGAAAATCACTGCAACTTCCATCATGCCTCATCTTCTGAGTTAGAGATTGTCTTTGCATCCACCAGTACCATTCAGATAGTGTGGAGGTTGGACAGGGCAGAGTTGGGCAGAGTGGAACCTAACAAAGTTCAACAAGGGCAAGTGTAGGGTCCTGCACCTAAGGAGGAATAACTCCCTGCACCAGTACAGGTGAGGAGTTGACCTGCTGGAAAGCACCTTCTTGGAGATGGACCTGGGAGTGTTGGTGGACAACAAGTCCACCATGAGCCAGCAATGTGCCCTTGAGGCCACTGGTTTCCTGAGGTGCATTAAGAAGAGTGTGAACAGCAGGTCAAAGGAGGTTCTCCTCCCCTCTACTCTGGCCCAGGGAAGACACCTCTGGAATATTGTGTCCAGTTCTGGGCTGCACAGTTCAAGAGGAACAAGTTACTTCAGGAGAGAGTCCAGTGGAGGCTATAAAGATGCTGAGAGGACTGAAGCACCTCTCAGATGACATGTCTGAGAGCCCTGGGGATGACCAGATGGAGAAGAGAAGCCTGAGAGGGGACCTGATTAATGCTGAACAAGAGCTAAAGGGTGAGGGTCAAGAGGATGGGGTCAAACTCTGTCGTGCCCAGCAACAGGACAAGGGACAATGAGCATAGACTGGAAGTTTCATCTAAACATGAGGAAAAACTTCTGTCCTGTCAGAGCCCTGCCCTAGGCTGCCCAGAGAAGTTGTGGAATCTCCTTCTCTGCAGAGATTCCAAACCTGCCTGGATGCAATCCGGTGCAACCTGCTGTAGGTGAACCTGCTTTAGCAGTGAGGTTGGAAGAGATGATCTCCAGAGTTCCCTTCCAAGCCCCACCCTTCTGTGACTTTGTGATTCTGTGAAGTTCAAGGCTGTCCTTGTAATCTGCAGCTGTGATTAATGCTATGAATGCATTTGTGTGAAGACAGGTCCCAGGAGCCCCCAGCATTATATCAGGACCTGCTATGCCTTGTGCTCTGCAGATACAGAGCAGAGACCAGGTCTCACTAAGGGCTTTTACAACATAAATCACAGTTTCTGCATCTCTCTGTGTCTGATATTAAGTGGTGGGTGGGTGTGTGGGGCACAACTAAGTGCTCAGGGTGGATGAGAATATTTCTTTGGAGATGGAGGATGCTTGTGTAGGAGACCAATGTTGCTGCAATGGTAAATATTATTGCTGCCTAGAGTTGTTTCTCCCTTATGACTTTTCTATGCATAGGAGCAAGGCTGCTAGGGGTTTTGAGAGGAAAAATCATCATTTAAGCTAACAGCAAAGTAGGCATACCTTCAGCATAAAAAATATACATCTCACCCACTCACCTTGAAAAACAGAACTCTATTATTCATTACAGTCATTAACAGTTAAATTTTCTTATCCGTAATCTGTTGTTGGTTGAAAAACATAAGGGTTTCAAAATATGTTCTCATTAGAAAGAAGATTTATTTTTATGAAGTCCTTTAAATCCTCCTTTGATTTTTATTTTTTATTAGCAAACTTCATTCATCTTTTATACACTGGAAGAGCATGAAGTGAAGAAGAAAACCTCCAGTTTTCTGGGATTTCAAAACTTGCACTGACTAATGAAAAGAAGTAAAGGCAGAATTCAGTGGAAATCTCTTTTCTTCCTTCTTTAGTCAACTTACATCACAGATGTTACATGAGACCTCTCTGTTACCTGCCACTGCCTCCAATTCAGCGTGAGGGGCAATCTCAGCAGGGACAGCTGTATGGAGGTATTGGCAGTGGTGCTGTTGCAGAGGACACACAGTCTGTATGTGCATGGTGCCTGAGTTTTTACTGAGCTCCTGGGATGGATGAGGACTTGGAAAAGTTCCAATTTCTGGTTAGTTCAGATACATTTGGAAAAACAGCTGGGGTACTAGCACAGGCAGAAGGGGTGAAATTCTGAAGTGCAGCACTAAATGCTCAGATTTAAAATCCAGAAGCCTAAAGTTTAATCTCAAATTCTGGAAAATCAGTGTTTTGTATTTCATAAACTAAACACTTATATCCTAATTGCAAAACCAAACCAAAAGAAAAAACCAAACCAAGTCATATGCTAAAAATACAGGCGACCTTGTGCAATGCAGCTATTAAATTTCTGTCCATGCAATCAGCATTGTTTATATCACTAAATCACATAAACAATACCCCAACAATAAACACCAAGCCAAAGATAAATCATGGGCTTGTTGTCAAGAGGCTGGAATGCAAGCCTTTGTTGAACACATGGGCTACCGAATGACTCTGAGCTGGGAAAAAACGATCCTATTGTGAAACAGAGACTGAGGCTGCATTACAAAAAATGAACATCATAGAGACTCATTCAATAGTCATGTCATAAGGGGAATTCTGTTTCTCCTGTGTAACACTGATTTAATACTCCGCTGAATTGATGGTCAGTTAATATCCCTAAATCATCAAAGAAATCAATGGAGGAATGTTGATTACTTCCAGTCATGGGTCTGGCCTCAGTACTTTTAATTACAGGTCCATTTGTTTTCATTAAACAAATGGATAGTCCAGTGATCTGGTAGGCATTAGGGGTTTACCTCAGAGGACAAGTTTCAAAGCCTCCAGTACATCATAGAGAATATGACCTGAAGCCCACCCCGTGGTAATGGAGGCTGTCACTGTGGAGTGGGCTACAAAGCCTACCCAGAAGTGGTGAATTCAGCTCCCTTATTTATTAATCCAGTTAAATTGCAACAGTGCTAAAGACTTCAGCACAAACCCAGGAGAGGAAAAAGATTTAGCTTAAGATGGATGAGCACTGTCAGAGCTGCTAGGCACCTGACAAGAGAGTAAAAGAGATATTGAAGTTCACAATTCAAGTAAATTCACTGTCTCAGTGGGGAATCAGGGCTAGAAGAGCAGAACAAATTCATAAAAGGACTAAGATATCAATGGCTCAGTCAGTAGGGCAGGTGAAGAAGTAAAATGCCCATTTTAACAATGCCAGGATAATTTTATCCCAGATCAAGCATGTCCTTTTCTGTGCAATGCTACCGCATTTGGGATTAAATGTAGTTCTTAAATCCATCATTTAATCTGACAAATTTAGTATGAAGACATTAAGATCATATCTACACCACCTCTTTATCTGTCCATGACTAGTGGCTGTAGTTTCGAGTCTCAGAATAAATGAGGAAGCTGTGTCAGGCTCCATCACCAGAGGTGTACAGGTTCTAATGTTCTCAAAACTGCCACTTAGACACATATTTTCACCCCTGAGACCAACTCTGTCAGGAAGCCTCTAAATTAACCTGGAAATATGTTCACAGAATGTGTGAACATAAAAAAATCTTGGCAAAAAAGTCTTGGTGCAGCCAAGGTCTCTTATTTCAAATATTCTCCAGCCTTCGTCAGTGGTCCTTACAGGTAAAACTCAAATCTACCACTGGAAAAGTGTAGGACCCTGGACATCATGTGGTCATGGCAGACAGAGAATAGAGTGAAGTGGCACCAACCTTCAGTTACACCACAGTTTACTGAAGTCTTTATGAAAGCTTTTGTTATTATGGGACATACTGATAAGTAACCAAAACCAGAGGGAAAACAGCAAACAAACAAACAAAACAAACATAACGACAGAATTATCAATCTAGAATATGAAACTGGAAATTGATTTAAGAGATCTTACATTCACAGAAGTTCTCATATGATCTGTCAGGCCAAGATTAAAATGTCAGCCCTATTTTGAGAGTTACTGAATTTCCACAGTGCCCAAGATACTCTACTCTGGAAATCACAAATCTTTCTAAATTAAGGAAAACAAAGGGATTTTCAAGCTTTTGCAGGCCATGAGTCTGAATCTGGTGACATTTTTCTTTTCACAGAAGAAAGCAGAGGCTACAAACAATCATTGTTCTGGTTTTGTTTGAGGTTAATTTCTACAATGTGTTTTCATATGGTAGAACAGTGACAGTTTACAACAGATAGATACACAACAATTGAGTGTAAATTCATTGGAAAACTTAAGATAACTTGAATAATTGACATGCAGATGTAGCATGAAAAAGTAAAATTAAATAAATAAATAAGTCTTGGAACTAAGGGAAATTCAAATACGTATTCTTGGTTTTAAATAAAGGAAGCCAGTGTTGTCACCATAGACAGAAAATATGAAATGTCTAAGCAGAATCCATCAGCTGCTAAGGTGGAGCAGAAGAATGAAACATTTATGATGTCCAGAAGCTGCAAGGTTTGTTTTCACAAAGTCTGTACGTTCAGGGAATGCATATATCAATTCCCTGGATTGTAAACAACTGTTGAGGTTGGCCACTGATTTTGAAAACCTTCTGAATATTAAAAAAAAAAAAAAAAAACTTAGAAGGAAAGCTATTCATGAGTATGAGCCTGTGTTCACCTCCAGTTGTGAAACCCACAAATAATATGGGATCATTTTCAGAAATTATGGCAAATCTAAAATCAAGCAAATGCAACTAATTGAACTGAATAGGATAGAAAAGGATACATTCCCATTCTAAAAATGTCAGAGTAATTTGCAGCGAGAAGATTCATGGGGTTAATGAGGAGTGAACAGAAATTATGGAGGAAGAAAAAAGGAATTGTAAGAACATCATCAGGTCCACAGCAAAAGATCAGGATTGACAAGGTCTGAAATAGCATTTTGAGATACAAGACAATCTCTGGGACCCAGTTTAAACAGCTAGTTCAAGAAATAAACCTTGTGAATAAATAGTTGCATAATAGTCTGAGAAAAAAAAAAAAAAAAAAAAAAAAAGAAAAATTCCAGCTAAAGACAGGATCTCTGGGGGTGAAATGCAACACATCACAGAAGGCTATGTTTGCAAATATGTGAAGGAAAACAGCCAAATACTTTTATCAGAACACCTATTGAAAATATTATCTCCCCAAAGACAGTTGAATTCATTTGACTGATGTATTTTCATTTGTACCCTCAAATTTAATGGAAGGTCCTAAAATAACCTAATAATTGTGGTTATTTTCTCAAGGGTTGAACAGTAATGTGCTGTGACACATAAGCCTTGTAAATTTGTTACTGAGGAGCCTTCAATGACTTTGCAATGAAAATGAGTTCCCTTTTCAAAGAGATCAAATCAAAGGGGAAAAAAATATTCAGAATCAGTCATCTTTAAACAAATCCAGATGTATCTCATAATCAGAAGCAATGCTTTACTGTCACTCACGGGCAGTGTTCCATCTTGAACCTTTTGACAATATTATACTGTTGGGTTTGAAACAACAGAAAAAAAAAAAAAAAAAGCATGAAGTTAAACTGCAAGAAGTGTTTGGAAACAGTTTTGCTTATGTAACTGAGTGAAGTCATAGTTGATTTGATTGTTAGAGATTTAATTTATAAAACTAAATTTAAATTAATATAAAAATAAAATTGAATAAATGTTAAATGAAGCAGTGTGTTTTATTATGCTTTGATCAAAAGAATTTGGTGTGGCCAAGAACCAAGTGGAAGGTTCTCACTATTTTTATTCCTCACTATTTTTATTTTAACATTCCTTATTTTTAATTCTCTCACTCTTTTCATTTTGTGTGTGAGGAATGGAATTGGTCATTAAATTGGTCATTAAATAAAAAAATACATCTGTGGCCATCTCTAGTTCTACTAGGAATTATCATTCATTTTCTTTCCATCTATTCTACTTTTTAGGTACAAACCAAACCACCTTACACAAAAGTATACTAAGAAACATCCCCTTCTAGAATATCACTAAACTGTAATCAAGGAAATTTTTGATTTCTGTTTTTATGAGGTCTGTCATATACCCACCTTATCATGTGTACACTTGGCTCTAGTCACTTGGCACCTGACGTGCATCTGCTATCCTTGTTAGGATATATGCATACATAAGAATTAATTATCTTGGAAGAAGTAAAAGATCACCAACTGGAATGAGATGACCCCATGAGATCCCACCAAGCACTGAGGTGACAATCTTCTGCAGAACTACCGTTTGGTGCTCGTAGATAGGCATCAACTAAAACAACTACACAGAGGTAGATTTACTATGGAAGTTTCAGAAACCTGGGACCACTTTCATCTTAAGCTACAGGATGTGAGATCTGTGAAATGGTTGGCAAATGCACAAACTTCTTCGAGTCATATGAGTTTTGAGTGTGTTCAGTATCACATTTCTTAAATAGCAGGGAAAATTATTAGGCTATTTTTTTTGCTTTATTGTGTGGTCATTTTGTTCTAATGGTCTGCTCTTGTAGAATCAACACACGCACTCAGGCAAGAGATTATCAGGCAGCTAAACTGAGGTGTCAAAGATAATCAGAACAGACTGTAAACACAGCCAAAGCCAAAGGGAAAGGGATGGAGTGAGTAATTTTAGACAGTGGCTCCCCATGCATGGAGATTTTTAACATAAATTGAACATTGCTTGTTAACCAACTTCTAATATCATCATAGAGGGGTAAGTACTGTCTGTAGGAAGACATGATCCATCTGAGTCCCAGTGTGGCACTAGATGTTCAAGATGCTCAGGGAAAAGCAGAAAAGAAAGAATGTTAATTAGAAGAGAGGTTACTGAAATAAGATTTCCTTCTGTTTATTAATAGCCTAGAGGCTTAGGGGAGAAATATGAAGCGGTCCTTTAATTAAACTGTATACTTTTAAAGGAATTTTCTAGAATTCATCATGGTCACATATGTGTTACTGAGACAATAAAGTAGCAAGAGTGGCAAATATCTGCTTTGCTGAGAGTTAGAGGAGGAAAAAAACCATAGTTCCAGTTGTAATATGATTTTGAGATTTACATTTAACAACGTGATATTTGGGAAATTACTTCAGGGTCATTAGAGAACAAGAGGCATTCAAGTAGAGATATAAGCAGCTAAGCAAACAAATGTTTAAAAAGAAAATACAAGCAAGACCAAGTCTGGCACATAAGTATCTTGCATGGACACATGGGTCAATGACAAAGTCATCCAGAGTCATCCACAGAACATGCTTGGCAAGCAACAGCAATGCTAACAAAAGCAGAAACCTTCTCCATTATTGCTCAGCTAATTGACTTCATGCTTTTTGTAACGGTTTTCCTCACCTATACTAGGCAACTATTTTAGGTTCACCCTCTGAAATATGCTCATCTCTCTTCATTGACTTCAGAAGGAGCCTGAAATAATGCAGGTCTGAAGAGGTGTCTGATTTTCAGTTTCAGTACTAGATAAGATGAATCCCATCTTGAATGACAAAGATTACTCTAATTTGAATTGGTTTAATGTGGGCTGATATTGAATGAAAAAATATCTTCATGTAACTTTAGGTAACTTCAGTATAAACATCTGCACTGATGCAAGACATCTTGTTTTATAAACAAAAGAAACAGCTCTTTTGAAGTCACTATCTGTCTGACCTATTCAGACATCTCATTTATCATGGAATTAATTCTGTCCTGGATTACACCAACTAGAGAACTACTGTCTGTAAAGCCATCACTCTAGACCTTAGGTTAGATCAGAAAGATTCCTCTCTGGGGTGACTACAGTGACTTTCCCACAGCCATAGACAATGGTGGGGATGTTGCTATATAAAAGCCCTTTACAGATGAGCTTGGCAAAGCAGATGCAATTAATAAACAGTTGTGTTGGCGCTGCTGTTAATAATCCCCCGCCCCCCCCACGGAAATCTGCTGAAAAGCTTTCTGTCAGTCCATGGGAGGAGGAGCAGCCGGAGGTCGCGGGTGGAGCCGGGCAGCTCTCTCTGCAGAACCATGGACAGCGGCAGCGGCTTCGCTCCCGCCCGCCCCTGCTGCTCTCAACGCCGGTTGAGCTGCAAACGCTGCCTGGCTTCAGGTCCGAAGGGGCCTTTGTATTCATTGCACATTTTTTTATTGGAAGATCTGAACGGCAATTAGGAATATTGATTGTGACATAGGTATTTTCTTACCAGGAAGGACGAAATAGTCCCTGTTTTGCACGAGAAGAAAAATGGTAATGGTTTGTCACGGTGGCACCCACAAAACAGACAGCAGCAGCTATCCAAAAATGTGGATTTATTGCAACCAAAATTGCCTGGCACTCCTTCTGACAAAATTGAATTACTAGACTGGATGTCAGTTGGGAATATAACTACTGCGCAACCAATTCCTAATCTTTAAGGAATATTATTTCTGTAAAGATGAAACGAAAAAGTGTGCATAGACTCAAAGGGGAAACCTCCCACAGAAGGGTACCCAAAGGTACCACTCACCCAAAAAGAGGGGTGAGGCTCACTCAGTCCACAGAGACTCACTGTGTCTGTGGAAGTATCCTTGGCCAGCGTACTGTATATCCAAAGAGAGGGTCTGACTCCCAGGCCTGCTTGCTCTGCAAAGAACCAACTCAGCTCAGCTCGCTGGCAGTACTCCACTTACACCCTGGCTGAAGGTGCACTGTGGTCATTCTAATTGGCTTTGGGTCAAGCCCACATAAACTGAACAAGGGTAGAAACCCTGTGTTGGCAAGCAGGGTTTGTTTTCTCAACTAAATGTAGCAGGGTTAAATGTTCACAACATCATTTAAAGACAGTAGATTTAGTATAGATATAAAGAAGGAATTCTTCACTATGAAGGTGTGGAACAGTTCGCCTAGAGAAGTTGTGAATGCCTCATCCCTGGACATGTTCAAGGCCAGGCTGGATGGGCCTTTAAGCAATCCGGTCTAGTGAAGGTGCCCCTGCTCATGGCAGAGGTTGGAACTAGATGATCTTTAAGGTCCCTTCCAACTCAAACCATTCTATGATTCTGTGTTCCTATGACTCTGTGAAAAAGACATACAAAGACTGCCTTTCTTAAAAAGTAAGTTTTAACAGGGCATGGTTAATCAGTATCACACAGGAAAGATAGAAAAGTTATCCTTCATATATTTTATCCTCTAAACTATGCCATTGTTTTTCTTGTTGTTTTTATGATAGGAGTGTTGTCAAGAAATAGAATTTTGGGACAATTCTCAAACTGCTGTTCACATCATGACTCTCTTAAGTTACAAGGTCATAGCAGGAAACCAAAGCTAATCAGGTGAGCAAGCTCAGGTGACTTGACAGCTAAACTGAATTGTTTCATCGTTTTGATTAACAAATGCCTCAGGAGTCATGTACTATCTATAGGGAAAATGAAAAAATGACATTGTCACCTGCTGATTTTCAGAACTGCCTGTCCCCATCTCGACTGCTGGATTATTATGAGGGTTTTTTCCTCCTCATTCTGTTAATCATCAACTTGCTTAACTTTAATTTCTACAGAAAAACAACCGCATTTTGCTAAGAAACAATGACAAGCAAATGGAGATGTCTGCCCAGTTCTATTTTCTGAATAGAGGAAATATTTTCTGTACCTTTGCATCTCTAAGAACTACCAGGACAATGAGTCCTTTATCTCCAGGCTAGTGTTTATTGTTTTTATAATGCATCCAAATTCTTTACAACGGTGGTTTAACCCCAGCCAGTGACTAGGAACCACACAGTTGCTCATTCACTTCTCCCCCCTCCCAGTAGAATGGGGAGGAAAATTGGGGGAGGAAGTAAAACTTGTGGGTTGAGATAAGAACTGTTTAATAAATAAAGTAAAATAGAAATAATAATAATAGAAATATAATAATAACAAGCATAATGAAAGTAAATCTTTTAAAAATAATAATAATTAAAAAAAAGAGAAATAAAACCCAAGAAAAGACAAGTGATGCACAATGCAGTTGCTCATCCAATGCCCAAGGAGCAATCCACACATCCCCAGTCAACTCCTCCCAGTTTATATACTGAACATGAGGTCGTATGGTATGGAATGTCAGCTGTCCTGGCCATGCTCCCTTCCAGCTTCTCATGCACCTGTCAGACCCTGGGAAACTGGAAAAGCCTTAATTTAGGAGAAGAGCTACTTAGCAATGACTAAACCATCAGTGTGCTATCAACATTATTCTCATACTAAATCCAAACCACAGCTCTGTATCAGCTACTAGGAAGAAAATTAACCCTGTCCCAGCTGAAACCAGGAGAGATCTGCATGCACAAATTCATTTCTCTCAATGCTAATGACATTCATTATGTCGTGACTAGTCTAACTAACTTTAGGCTATTTAGGATAACGTATGTTGCATAGGCCTGCTAGAGGATAAAATTTCCTTATTACTGCAAAGTTTATTGCCTTTGCATGTTGTCCTGACATTTTAGGAAAAAAGGGGTGAATTTTAGAGGTTACTCTGAGAGCTTTCACAGGTAATTACATTTCCAAGACTTCATGAGTCATCAGAGGTTGCCTTTTAGCCTGTGGCAATCATGAAGTTAAAATATTGGAGGCCTGTAAATCCCCACAACTTCTGCAAGGGCAGAAGGGAGCCATCACCCCAGAGTAACAGAGCAATTGGTGCTGCTTTCACCAGTAATGGGTCTAACATCCTTGAAAGAGGGTAGCTGGTGCAAACAGACATGTCTACATGTGCCCTGTGGATATACCCCGATGCCTCAGCCTCCGCTGCACCTTTCCACCATCCTCAGGTTGTGAAGGATACAGAGCATCTTTACTGGGGAATGGAGGGAATAACTGTTCAGGTTGCTCTCTCACTTTCTGAATCCTGAGGTCATGGATGTACTTCCAGGAGAGATGCCTGTGATACAAGCACCATCACTTCAACAAGTGTTGGTTTGTTAAACCTAAAGAGGCCTGAGAGTCTTTTTCATAGTGAATTTTTGGGTTAGATGAATGTGGCGTCACTAGAGTGGAAAGATAGCACCTTCAGCCACATATTTTCTCCCTCTTTTTCCTGATCTGTGCTTTGATTGTTGGAGTAGTCACTTGTCACGTGGGTGCGACAGGCTTAAAATGTCTTAGACTGTGTTCTGAACAGCAGGGTATTACATCAAGACCAGGTCTAAAACCCCTGCTGTGGGCAGAAGAAAAGCAATTACCTTTGCTTGTTACAAGGTACTGGTCAGGGGTCTCCACAGTGTACTTTGGCTCAGAACTAGCTTAGCAGATTGGGCTCAACCTGCTGCTTCAGCTACAGTTAGGACTCCAGTGGTTTCTAAACACGTGTGTTTGTTTTTTAATTGATCAAACCAGTCCAGATGAAGGCATAAGAGGCA
Source organism: Megaceryle torquata (assembly GCA_024611175.1). NCBI lineage: Eukaryota > Metazoa > Chordata > Aves > Coraciiformes > Cerylidae > Megaceryle > Megaceryle torquata. Next base: position 4,598 of record JANIJG010005001.1, on the reverse strand, counting down.
CTGCAGGTGTCTAGGAAGCTTTCAGGGGAAAGGGATGTACTGTGGGAGTTTAAGTGTTTGGGGGTTTAGATGGCTTCTGAGAGTTTTGATGGATGTCAGTACTGGCACCTGTTTGGATTCCTGTTTTAAGTGCAAATTGGCTCATGTACAGAGGCTCAGTAGCTCTTCATGTCAATAGTAGTTATGAAAGAAAGGAGACCATGAAAGAAGTATTTGGTTTCATTTTAGTCCTTTTACCTGTTTTGTTGTTGTTTTGGTTTGTTTTTTTTCATAGGACCATAAGCAGTTTGTCATTGCATTGCCTGTCTACTACCTTCCTCCCATTATGTGGGGACGTTACTTCATATTTTGCATGAGATGCTGAGGCCCAGATTCAAATATTATTGTCCTGGTTTTGAGTTCCTTAAAGGTCTTCACAATGTTCTGACTTTACACAATGGCATATATGAAATGTCCAGCAGCTAACACAAGGCATTTAAATGTCCCTTCAGGACACATGTGAACCTTTAATGCTCAGGTCTGCTGTGATATTAATTGCTAATAACAGCACATTTGTGTCCTTGCAGAGTGCAACTGTGACATCAATCACCAGTGAGGTCATGGGTCAAGCTGCAAACCTAAAGTAATTGACCCCTTGTTTTGATAAAGCTCAAAAATCTGCTCCTTATTGACTCAGTTAATGTTAAATTCAACTGTTCACCTTTATAGCTGGACCCCTTTTTCCTCTGCATAGTAAAGGGCAACAAATATAGCCCAGTATTACAGGAACAGACCAAGACATGCTTTAAATTAGAGTTTGAAGGTAGGAGGACAAGTAAACAGAAGGATTAATTTTTTTTTTTTTTTAAATCTACCAAAACCAAAGTCCTGCAATAAAAAAAAATTCTCAGATATAGCCAAATCCCTCCCCCCACCTATTTATCCAAGAGTCAGGAACTCCAAGCTCCTTGCACAGTCAGTCATTTTTCACTGTGGATATGCTCAAAATGGGCAGATGATGCTTGGAGAGATACTGGTCACACACCACTGTTGGGTAAGGATTCCTGTATGTGAGGGAGTGTGTGAGAAAAGGAGATTGTTTGCTGGAGTGTATTTCCCCAAATCACCACATTTTCCATAATTTCTGTCAGTAAAAAGGCCTTTCACCTTCCCAGGTGCAAACATACAGAACTGCCTGGTGCTCTCACAGCTTCTTTCATCCCATTTTTTTCCAGCAGCTATGGGAGGATCTGGGAAGAGGCAGGAAAGGATGTGGGAATTTACAGACAGCTGAACAGATGTTGTGCTTTGCCACACTACCTTTGGAGTACATAGATCTGTGTGTTAACATAACTGTATATGTATGCACATGTATATATAGATGTATTTTATTTTTATATATGTATTTAATTGTTTGTTGCCACTATAAAAAAAAAAAAGCCTTTGGCTCTGCTAAGATACTGCCTAACTCACTCAAATCTCTGCCTCTAAGTCAGCCCCAAATCCAATGCCGAAGACAAGCGTTAAGCAGCAAAACAGATGACCCACAGCCTGGTCCACTTTCTTCTCAACGGGATGGAAGGAATGTAGTGGTATTTGAGTTGAACCTCTGATGGCCTAAGTTTATTATTTGTGCTAAAATCACAGAATGGTAGGGGCTGGAAGTGATCTCTAGAGATGATTGAGTCCAACCCCCTTGCCAAAGCAGGACCACCTAGGGCTGTTTTACTTCTGCTCTAGGTTCCATTCAGCATTTTGCTTTTTCTTCTCTTCCTGCTCCACAGATACATCTTCAAAACGGCTCAGAGACTCAGCTGGGTTATTGCTGTTAAGAGCAGTGCTCTTATTGCTATTTTATAGGTAACAACACAAGGGCTGTCAAAAGAGAAGCAGTTTCTTTGGCATCAGGCAGTGCGTCATGGTTTTTTGAAAAGCCCTTTCACTCTCCAACTTACAATCCTTCTAAGTTGCATCAGTGCAGTGTTTCACAAACAGCTGCAGCCACGTGAGTCAGGAAGCTTTGACTGCTGCAGCCTTGACAGCAGTGAGAAACTCCTCTCTCAGGTTTACATCTGAATTACCCCAGGTTTACTATTGGGTGCAAACATAAACTGTAGTAATGGGATTGGAGGAGCTTTTGGATCTGGAGTGCAGACAATACTCAGGAGGAAGAATACAAAGATGTTTTTAAAATGCTTCATATCTGCAGTTACAGAAAATTACAAGAGCTGGAAAAGCAAATACTCATATGGACTTTTTTTCATATCAGGAAGCAAACAATCATTCTGAGCATAATCCCTGTTCTTGATTCATAATTCCCAAGCATTTCTAGTGTCATTAAGAGTTGCAATAAAATTATGTTCCTTCTTAATAGCCAGGCATAGAAATGCAGTCAGAGTAAAGAAAAGCAAACAAAGATACCCAAAGAAAAAGGTAGAAAAAATTGCTAAGACAATAGAAAGTTATACTTAGGACAATAGACTTAAGAAATCAGAATTTCTTACTTAAGAAACTAGACAGTTATAATTAGATGACTAAACCCTCATATATGAAAGAGGCTATAGGCATTAGGTGATTCACTGTTGAGTGGTAGATAGATTTATATATATATATATTTATGACCAAAGGATTTTTTTGCAGGTTTCTGTATTATAAAGTCCAGGAGATTTTACATTCTGATTCTTAAAGAAAGACCAAAGCTACACATTCACCAAACAGTTCAGCAATGCTGGCTGACTTGTTTCTCTTAATTTTTCCTCTATTTCAAGAGCTCCCAACTTGAAATGAGAGAAGAAAAGGTAAGGACTGAGTACAGCCTTGTTCACTCTTACTGCAGGGTAAATTTCATGTCCAATCCCATTATTCCCATCCTGTTACACAAGATGATCTCTGCTTTTATGTCACAGTGCTGTTACTTGACAGCTGTTAGATATCTTGTTTTCCCATGTAGAGACTGTGAGCAAGTCTGATACATCTGCAAACATGATCTGATTTTAAATTGCAATTGCAAAAGGCTAGAATAGGATTTGGTTGCCTAAACAGTCATCTAATGCCACGTGAGATGCTATCGGATAATCCTCAGACAGCAGCTGCCAAAACAGAGGAACACTGGTCATCTGTGGGTTCCACATCATACCTGTGAGCCCAGTTCAGGAGTCTCAGATATGCCGTGACCATGGGCATCACTAGACAGCTTCATTTAGACCACTGAACCCTGTCCTTTTGTGGCATGGATTTGATCCTGTCATTTAAGACATGTAAATTCAGGTATCTATTCAGATCTCCTGCAGGATGGGAATAAAAACAGAAGGACGAGAAGACTCGTGGATCATGATAATAGGGAAAGCAAAAACTGCACACCAAAGCAGAGGAAAAAGGGTAACTTTTTCACTGGTTCTATTTGGCAGGAAGCTTCCAGCCTGGAAGAGCTGTTCCTCTGCATGTGCAATGGTTACTTGAGACAGTAAGTGCCATAACCACCAATGTCCTTCTTCCTTCTCCTTTCCCCCAACTTTTATTGCTGAGCACAATGTCATGCGACATGAGGATGACAGAAAAGGACAGAAAAGGAGCAGTAGAAAATGTAGAAATTAGGAAAAAAAAAAAAAAAAAGGAAGATGCAAATATACTGTGTAAATAGGGCCTTGTGTTCAGAGGCATTAGCCTGCATTTGTTGTAATCATACTGACAATTTCTGATTTCGCTTGAATGAGAGTAATTGTGCTAGAAACCCAGGACATGCTCAGAAGGCTGGGAGGTCAGAGCTGCCACTCTATTCCTTTCACAAAGTGCTTGACCTGTTACTCAAGGGGGTTGCACCAAATTACATCCATAGGTCCCTTCCAGCCCAAATTCTTCTATAAATCAAATTACCCTCCAAGGCAAGCCATGTTGCATTTAAAACAGAGATTCATGCCTTGACAAGAGAGGGTTTCCAGGCAGGTTTTATCTCCAGCTAACATTGGTGAAGATAATTCCTGGAAACCAGTCAATGTAGCTGGATATTCCACCCAAGATTCCAACTCTCTTGACCTCCATTAAGTTTCATCTGGATAATCAAACTCTGCAAACAGTAATCTGGCAGCAGTTGTTTCTTGAGGGACATTGAGCCTGAAGTACTTGATGAGGTGATGAAGAAGTAGACACTAAATCAGGCTGGGGATATCACATCTGCCAACTATGGGAGGCTGGTTGAGCAGATGTTATCTGTTCTCTCCCCTAGCTCCTCCCTGTTTCGTCGTAGCTCTTGGTTCCTACTATCATTCCATATGTCTCATCCTAAACTTGTCCATATGCTAATTCCTGAATTTCAGCTTGGCCTTTTCTCACCATTTCATCTTATTTTCCTTGATCATGGTCTAGCTCCTCACCTTTGAATGCCTTGACCCCAGTGCCTTGCCCCTTGCTCATAAGTCTATTCTTCTGGCAACCATTGCATGTGGCTGTTCACAAGCTCACAACTTCCTTGTCTCCCTGATGGACTAGCTAGTTTAAAATATATCAGCAGTTTTGTTCCTTTGCTTTACCATGAACAGGCAGTTCTTCTTTTCTTTTCTTCTTTTCTTTTCTTTTCTTTTCTTTTCTTTTCTTTTCTTTTCTTTTCTTTTCTTTTCTTTTCT
>JANIJG010005000.1:0-23440 GCA_024611175.1 Megaceryle torquata | reverse complement strand
CCCCCCCCCCCCCTTGAAGTCAGAAGGTATTCTGACTTTTTTCCTGCTTAAGGCTTTTGTTTAGCTGTCTGGTGTCATTCCAAGACTAACATTTAGATAATTTCTGGAATGATTCAATTCCAGAACAGTGTGCCTAGCATCTTTTCCAGTATTTGAAGTCATCACAGGATTCAATGTTAATAGACAACATTGTAGTCTGTAGTTAGTAAATGAAGGACAGAATGGAATATACTTACTGCTTCTACTTGTGAGATGTAATTGGAACAGTTCATACATCATATGGGCCTCCACAATGTTTGACAGATTCATTACAGAGTCTGGGGCAAAGGGTGTGTGGGCAACAGAATTCTAATATGTATAAACTGTATTTTATTACTGCTTGTTTAGTAGCTTGTTTAGTAAAAAGTACATTCTTATGTCATTTAAAAATATGTTGTAACTGTCTGATAATTACAAGCTGGTACCTAATTTTGCTTTCACATCATCAAATTTCCTTGTGAAGCAAGGAGTTGGATCTTGGTATTTGTTCAGGGAAAAAACCAAAACCAAACCCAACCAAACAAAACCAACCAACCAACCAAAAAAATCAACATTTGGGGAATTATTTCTCCTGAGAAGTTGTGTACTGAACTGACAAGATTGTGGTTTAAGCAAAATATATGCCAGTGACACCTAGTACTAGAATTCTTTAAGTCTAAGGAATAGGTAGTTCCTGGTAGTTACTGGATGGTTTGGTTTGTTATCTGTGTCCCCCCACTTATATTAACAAAAAAGGACACTTCAGCACCTTCAGTGCTGGTGTGATCTTATGAGTAACCCTTTTTGTATAAGAAAAGCATAGAAAACTTTATGACTGTGTTTAGTGGTAGCAAACATATCACTTATGTGGCCATAATATTTCTATTCCTGTTTGCTTCTCAGCCAACCAGGAAGTCTTAAATAAAGTAGAGGTTCAATATGAGACACTCCCAGGATGGGATACAGACATATCAAATGCAAGGACGTTTGATGAGCTGCCTGTAAATGCACAAAATTATGTTCGCTTTATAGAAATGGAGTTGGGTGTTCCTGGTAAGTAAAACAGATTTTTAGTTTTGTCCTGCTTCATGAAACCTTCCTTTGTACTTTGTCTTAACAAACATCAGAAATACTGAAAAATAGTTTGTAGCTGTGCTTATTCTGATGTGCCTTGTGATACTTGTATTTATTGTTTTACTTCTTTTTATCTCTTTAGCTGTTGAATTGAAAATTTTCAAAAGTTTTAGTATGCATTCTTTCTTTAACTTGCACTTTAGTTCTTGTTCAACTGAGATTTTTCTAAGTTGCTTATGTGTTTTTCAGATTGGTTGTAATAGGAGTTTAGTTCTGATGCCATTATAAAGTCAGTGGGACTGCTGGTATTTTAATGTGATTAAATATGTGACAATAAAAGATCCTAACGTAACAAATTTCTCATGCTCCCTAACAAAGATGATCCTGTGATTCCATCCAAAGTTGACAATTAAGAGATGATGCAAATCTTACCTTTTCTGAAGTTTCTGTGGTTTTGTTTCTGTGTGTGTTGGTTTTTATGATCTGGAAAACTGATTCATAGCAGCTTTTCTAAGTTATCAGTGCAGTCTTTGAGAATGACAGGTGTAATTTCTTAACATACTAATAGTACATGCTGTGTTTTTATTCATACTGTAGTACTTTAGATCTCAAGCACTTAAGATAAGTTTGTGTCTTAAGATACAATCCAATCTTACTTTGTATTGCCTATAATAAAAGTTTGCTTTTCTCTCCTGCAGTTAAATGGATTGGAGTAGGGAAATCCAGGGAATCAATGATCCAGCTGTTTTAAAGATTTCAGATGCATGGAAGAAAGCACACTCCTCAAAAGACTGCTCAATCTTAAATGCATTAGTAGCCCGCAAAGCAAAGATGTTGGAAAGATAGATTTTTTTGCATGGAAAGAAATGCTAGAGTTGATAGCCCCAAATCAATTGCTACTCCTGAAAGAGACTTTAACATGAACCTGTATCAGTTCTTGTTCAACTGCAGTTTCCAGGACACTTGTCATTGTTGTTCAAGGTGCCATCAGATTATTTTTTTTTCCTCTTTATCTAATATTTACTTCATAACATAATTCTTGTTTGAAAATCTAAGGTAGCATTACTTTCATGACTGTTTGTCTTTGTTATCCTCTCTCTGCTTTTGGCGGTGTTACTTCCCTGAAATTTTAGACAGTAAAAATAATGCAGTTTTGCACAGATAGTTTTACATCCTCATTATTTGTATCCCTAAAGCTGTTGTATTCTTAATGGCTGCTCTTGTGAGTGATTAAAGAGGGGGATTCTGATTTTATAATGCTATAAATGCTGTCTAAATTATTGTGTGATCTGTTTTTTTAAAAGAGATGTCATGCCAAGTTGTTAAGAATGTCCATTTTTTTTTAGCTGTATAACACAGAAAACTTACTCTTTGTAACTCACAGAGGACACTCAAGTGTTTACCAGGAAGTGTGCCCAGAAAGTTAGAAAACTGATATTGTAAAAAGTTCATTTGCAATTATTAAAGAACTGTTCTGATTTTGAGTTAAATGTTTTAGAATGTTACTATTTTTTTTTCCTGGTATTTTAAAAAGCTTGCACTTCTCTACTTCCAAGACACATACCTCAAACTGTTTCCCTAATTAAATGAGGTTATATTTATATTTGGTGAGAAGTCTAACATTTTGATGCCCTTTTAAATTTCTTTCTACATAGCAAATAGAAGATCTTCCTCTGGAGAACTGGCAAGGCACAGACACTTTTGTAATTCTAAATTGAAGATGCTTTAGAAATAACATTTGAAGTATTCAGTGTATTCACTTTAGGTGTAGAGAAAATAACAAGTATTCACCTCAAGACATCTGACATTTTGGCTTACTAGAGCTGAGAAATGTTCTGGAATTTTTAAATTTCTAACCATTATTAGATATTCTGGAGAATCTTGATTTCTTTTCGCAGCAGCCCAATAATTATGTATTCCCTTCCCAGATTTTTTTAGAATGGCTTTTTCACACACTATACTATGGTATTCCTGTGCTTCCTTTTCAATTAAAATAAAACTTAGAAACTTGCTTTTAGGAAACAAAGTATCAGGATGGGGCAGTGGTTTTAGATTTAGTTACTAAGCTGACTGTACAGGTGAATATAAGAAACTCCTAATGCAAAATAAAAGATACAAGGCCTTCCAGATTATCTTTTAGGGAATTGGCTGTTTCCTGAAATGAAATAGGTTTGTTGAATTGATGCTGCTGTGAGGTGTTCAGCACAGTGTTTGTTCTCAATTGACATAAAAGAGCTCATCATAAGGGGAGGGATACAAGGGTTGAAGGTTAAAACTACTGATATTTAAGGAGCATTTTCTGTTGAATTGTTTGCACATGACAGAGCAGTTAGCAGGGAGTGTATTTTACTTATGTAATATGTGGGAAGAAGAGAATAGCACAGGGTGCTGGAAAATTGTCAAATACATGTGAGAGTGCTTTGTATTGGCATTGCGCGCATAGATCGTTCTCCTTGGCATTAAAAAGCAAACTACTTCATACTAATTTTTTTCCTGGAGGGTGTGAGAGTCTAGTTTTGCTGTCAGCCTTGCAGTCCAGGAGAGAACCATACCATCTCTCCCTAGCGAAGGCATATCTTGAATTAAATTCTCTTTCTAATCCCCTGATAGCCCTCCCCTTCTACTATTTATAACTGTGTAAAACAAATTCCAGTGTTCATTTGAAAGGAAAAAACCAACCAAACAAAACAAAACACCAATATTAGTGTTTTCTAAGCAATAGAGGGAGTTGACCTTGCAATGTGAACAACAGGTAATAATTACTAAGTATTCTTCTCTTCCTGTAGCTGTAGGAGGCACGAAGATGATTTGTGCTGTCAGTGAAGCTACCAGCCAAGGACTGGGGCCCTAGCTGGGTCAAGGAGCGAGTAAAGAAATAAATGAGGGCACGCTTTCCTCCTGCAGTGAGAGAATAAATGAGAACTTACAATGTAGTTGTGTTTCACCTCTGCCAAAGCAGAGACCTTCAAGTTCAAGGCTTATTTTTCACTGCCTTGACTAGCCTTGTTTTTCAGTTGAGGACTTTGTGATCCCAGATGCAGCAGGATTTCTAAGCAATATAGCTCTGAAATGATACAAAGTATTTTTGCGGTTAAAGAAACAAAACAGAAGGGGCTGGGATGCAAGAGTGATTTATGTTCTTTTGCCTACTTCTAAGTTGACCTGAGACTCTTCGTTTGACTTTTCCACTTAAATGCAGGCCTAAAAAGTTTAAAGCATCCTCTTACCAGTACTCATCCAGATAATGTGGTCCAGGAGATGTTGGTGTGTATTTACTTTCATGACTGGTGCACAAACACTTTGCTGGTGTCAAAGAATGGTTATATCCTACCAAATTCCCCTCTCCCCCAATGTTACTTTTTCTACCCCGTATTGCATTTGTCCAATAGGTTGGGATGTGTTGTCACCAACGTGAATTTTGTGAAAGCAAATACTAAAAGTTACAGAGATTGTTTTAAGCACTGTATGCTCTGCTCTTGGAACCATGTTGCGTTCAACTATGTAAGCAAGGAGGAAGAAGAGAACAGCAGTGTAATGCTCTACCACCAGCAGTGTATTTAGCAGGAGCAAAGTCAAATGGCTTTGAAGACATTGTAGTGTTTTCCTGTAGCCAAAATTTACTGTTCAGCTTTGTTTCCCCCTTCATTAGTCAGGAGCCCTTTGGCCTCGAAGGAATTGCCACACTCATTGGCAAAAGGCTTTTGGTTGCCTGGCATGGGCTAGCAGTAAGCTGTAATCAAAAGAAAAACCTTTGTACTTCAATGACAAGGCTGTATTTCTCAGGCCCTTCTTGTGTACTCCCTTCCTCTTAGAAGGGGAGAGGATGGTAGCATAGGATAGTAGTTGAAATTTATTCTTCTCTGAGGGTCCCCTTCCACTAATGGGATGGTTTCAGGAAGCATAGATACCTGTTACACCTAACAAGGCTGATGACAGACAAGGTATTTTATTCTCATGCCATTCTTGCTGCCACTAAAATATTTATGAGGTTGATTCTCCTGGGCTTGTGCTGTGCTGCAGCACTTAATAGCCCTCATGTCCCTAGGGTTTAGTCAGCCTCCTAACAGGAGGGGAAGTGAGGGATACTTCTGCTCAGCCTTTCCATTTGTATTCCACATGTAATTGGGTTTTGGCATGTAGCTAATGGACAAAACCTTCAGATAAAGTGGCAGACAGATGTAATGCATGACAGCTGCTTTTGTCTGTCATCATCTTGAAAATCTTCCTTCTAATAGAAGATCATAGTTTCCTTTTGCTGTCACAGCCAGCTCCCTTAATGAAACATAATCAAAGGCTTGGCTGGTTTAGAAAAAGTAAAAGGCAAAGTAGCTGGGAATGAAGATAAGGGACAACTCAATCTGGTGAGTTTTCTCCTGCCCTGTTCTTAGTCTGAAACAGTGAAATTTAATAAACATAAAGGTGTAGTAATCAAACACAGTTGTTTTGTTGCGTGACATCTTTACCTACTTAAGGCAGACTGCTGTGCATACACCCATACAATGCATTATTTTGCAAAGACTTAAAATTTTACAACTATTCTTTTGTTGGTCTGAGAGTTGCAACTCATTTGACTTGTCACCTTTAAAATGCCTTGTAATAAATATTCAAATATCTTCCATTCACCTTTAAACAGGTAATGTTGAGTTAAATCCCAATGTTTTTCACTGTTGTTTTAGAACTACTAAATCATGTATCAAAGCAATGTATTTTCTTACACTGTTATTTTTCAGTGATTAATCAATTTGTTCATTTATCCAGGTACTTAGTCCATAGCTCTTCTGATACGTGCTACTGGCATTACTTAGTGTGTTTGAGTTAACTGTTTTCAGGAGACAGTCTGATAGTTTGCTTTGTTCTCATTCATCAGTTGTCTTCTGCTTATTAGAGAGGGAGCTGGGATACCTGCGTGTTGGTAGTAGAAAGAGGGCATGACTTTGGGGGACAGGTTACAGCTCTCTTTTTGGAAAAAGAAAAGACTATTCACTTTTCTCTCTGTGTGGTTTAGGAGTAGGGTTTTGTTTGTTTACAGCAGAACAGACCTCCTTAGTTCATCTTCTGTGCCACTCTCGACAGGAAAACCAGCATGGATTACTTACTGGTGTTGAGATATGGAAAGTCTAATGCTGCTGTGTATGAAGCTTGATTGTACTGGTGGGTGGTGGTCTTTATTAAAATGCACATGATTCCTGAGAGCTGTGCTGTCAGTCATGTTGGAATGGAGTTTCAGCTTTGTAGCTTACTAGTTGCAGTTTACTGAAAGGTCTAGGCAAAAGCATAAATCATCCTGTAATCTCATGCTGACATATGGTATGTAAATACCATGATCCACCCAAAGGGTAGCCAGCATTATAAATGTACTTTCTAATCTGCTGCTGAAATGAGCACTCAGTGTAATGCAGCTGTAATCTAATAGATATTAACAGCCTGAGAATGTACAGTAAGACCTTAATAATTCAGTTTGTTCAACTGGCTCTCTCTGCTTGTAATTAGCATGATAAGGGTTATGCCTCTTGCAGTTGAGCAATTAACTACATTAGTTTAATTTTACTAGACTTTTTAAAGCCTTGACTTCCCAACATAAATAGCCTATGACAGTTTGGGTTTTATTTATTTTTAAAAATTATTTTTAAATTAAAGATATTTTGAAGGTCATGTGCAATACAGCAGATTTGCGTAGCGTGGGGTGGAGGTAGAACCAGTTGTTTTTTACAAGAATTTCCATACTAGATTCTCATGTACATAATGGATTCAGGTTATGCAGCACTCTTGGTATGGCCAAACACTTTTGGGTGTAGTTTTGGTTTACTCTGCCTTGATTCTCTCGTTCCGCTTTTAGGCCAAGGTAAAAAAAAAAATCATTGTTGCAACGTTGCCCCAAGAAGAAATATAAAAGATAAAGGCTTATCCCATAGAATTTAAAGGTTTCCTTTGATGCACAAGCTTACTTACCCTAGATTTCCTCTGGATGCATGTGCCTTGTGTCCTGTTCTAGTTGCACGGGATGGAAACCACAGACATCCTTTCCAGGATGAAAAATGGAGCTGGTGAAGCAAGCAAATAGAAGATAATGAAGGTACAAACAGGAGACTAAGAGAGCAGGAATCCCGCCCAAGCTGTGGAAAACCAGTATTACTTTTATATGTCAGTTAGGGAAAATAAATGTTTTTGTCCCAGTACAGCCCTTATAAGGGAATGACATTGATAACAAGGGAAAATCTTGTATCTTTCAAAAAACATGAGCTTGTGCAGATAAATGCACTACTTTTTTTTTTTTTAATTTAAGAACTAAAAGCTGGGCACACTTATTTTGTTTTCTTCTTTTGTTGTTGTTTTTCCCCAAAGTATCCTTCTGAAATATGAAGTATTGAGTAGATTTTTTTTTTCATACAGCTGATAATCTGGGCAATGAACATAATGTGTGCTGTGTGGTTCAAGAGGCTTACCCTGGTGGCAAGATTGGTGCAAGATGTATAAACACCCTTAGTTTCTTTGCAGCGTACAACGTGCCAAATTATTACAGTGATGTAAGATTATTGTTTTGCTTCCCTCTTTTTCCTCTTGTTAAGGAGCTGTTGTTGATGGACCTAAAATAGCTAGCTTGCATGGCTTGAATGTAGTCATCTCCATTTTGGTAGGAAAATCCACTATGGAATAGCACATCTATTAGGAATTCCTCGGGGTGGGGGGAAGAACCAGTGGGTGTAAGTAAAAGTAAAGGTTTTACAGAATGTTAAATTTGGCAGAGCTATGGGTGTTTCTAGAATGAGTTGCACAATATTGGTGGCAGGTCTTAGAGCAGAAACAAATGCAGGAACCAATTAACTTATTTAAACAGCATTTTATAATTCAGGACAAGCTGCTGTTTTGTGACTCAGAGCAGAGTGTCTTTGCAGACTGGTTCATTGTATCAGTGGGTCTGCTGGTCTGCTCGCTTGTCACAATTAAGTAATAATTTATTCTACCTCCTGAGGAATGAAATTTGACTGCTGTGTATCAAACACTGACTCACCAGTATTTGGAAAACAAAGTAGATGTTTTCTGTATTTTGTTGCCCATCACAGTTGGTGAGTTATGTTTTGGCTACTCCGTGGCAACTATTTCACTGGAGTGTGAATTAATAGCAGCTCCAGGAGTTTGATGTTAAAATCAGTTCTCACCAGAGATCTTAAGCTATTGTTTTGAATAGTACCATGACATAGTTGTCTTAGAAACATTTCAAATAGATCCACAGTTCTTTTTTTTTTTTTTCTAAAACTAAGACCATTGCATCTTCCACTTAGTCGTAGAACATGATATAAAAACTCCTTATCCATTTCAGTCTACAAAAGAATGTATTTTCATGCTTTAGATAATTTCAGTCAATCTTGGAAAATGTAGCTATACAACATACAAAAGTGACAACTCCAACACTCACACACAATATGAGCTGTTGAGAATCACTGTTATATTTACCAACATTTCCATATCCCTGTCAGCCAGTTCTGCACAACTGTTGTCCTCATCATAGTCAGCAGCACCAACAGAGATTCCTCTCCTCTCCCCAGCTCCTCCCTGGGGTTGCTTCTTCTTCTCCAGTTTTACCCTTAGCATGGCTTCAGTGGGAAGCGTTTCTCATCCTTCATCTTTGGGAAATGGGGGACACTGCATCTTCCTTCCTCCAGCGGGAATCGTGTATTCAGGTTTCCAACACAACTACCTGAGGTAGTGCCAGTACTGACTGTGTATACCACAGAACTGACAGGCTTTCTTCCAAACCTCAGGCTGCTTACCTTCCTCCTGATGTATACTTCAAAGGCCCTCATGTCAGAATTTATCCTCCCTCCTGGATATATCCAGGAATATTTTTAAAATTTGCCTTTTGAATGCCTAGGTTACAGCTTTCTCATGCAACTTTGCACATAAAACTTTGGTTACAAGTCTTGGAAGCTTTTGAGACTTGATGTGTTACTGAAACTCATTGTTCTGTGAACTAAAATGGCTTTGGTCTTAACAGGCAAGGGACGTAAAGCCCAGTAGGAAGGAGAGAGCCTGAGATGAAGGTTAAATGGTTCATGTAGGGGCCTGCAGGGAGCCTGTGACAGAGAAGGGAAAGCAGTACGTCCAAATGCTGCAACTGTAGAATAAAATTGCAGGACCATCTGTAATCTGCCTGCTCATACTAAATAATTGTCATCCATTTAAAAATACCATCATCTTGGTGTTGAAGCTTACCAAATTTAACACACTGAAAAGGGATTCTTTATATGAGGATGAAATCTATTCTGATTTTGAAAACCGAGGAAGACCATACCAGTAAAGTTTAAGTGATATTTCTGCTTACACATTGGGCAAAGACTTAGGCTACAATGTGAGCTTACTTTGTCCAGTAAAAAAAAAAAAAACAAGCTCCATTTTCCTTGCTAAGCTGCTGCAAGCAAGTACCTCTACATCCCAAACCCTGACTTTATGATGGTTCTTCCCTTCCTTACTGGTATTGGAAGGGGGATGCTGCTTGGCCTTGGGGCAAGGGGAGCAGCCCCACTGGTGTCAGCCTTGTGAGAGTATTTTTGGATGCTTTTGGAACCAATTTATGAGCAGTGTTTCATTTGACTATATACACAACAAAATGTACTGCAGGTAAGGATCTAAGACTAGACAGGGGAGAGGGAAAGCTAATCTATCAGCAAATCACTTGGAAACTTGTGCCCCTGCACACCCGAGCCACCATCCTCAGTGCTGCTGCACTTTGGTAAATTAAGATTGTACAGTCTGCCAGTCCTCAGGTTGCATTCTCCTCAAGTTTCTCCTAGATCTGAATGTAGGAGCATCTCCTGACAGTGGTTTAAAAAAAGAAAGTCAAAGGGTGAGGAAAAAAAAAGGCTGTCTCTCATGGGAGGGGGTCCATGGTTGGGTCTTTAAGGATAAACCTTTTTCTGATGTTTTATTGGACATTTGTTTTATGCTCTCCAGTGCATCTTACTTGCTGTTAGACAGAAGGTAAAGCTTTCTTTAACCTTGCTAGAATTAGAAACATAGGCATAATTTGAGTCTAGATTTTTTTTTTTAATGTACCCTTCTGTCATATGAGCTACGACCTATATCTTGGCACTGAAAGAAGGGAGACCAAGAAGGAAGAGCTTTGCTTCCGAGACAGATTCCAGGAGCCAGGAGGGATGATGAGGGGCCTTGAGTCAGTGGGACTTGGGGCGGGAGGAGGGTCTCTATCTTTGCTGACCCAGACAGACTCGTACCTAACCTTCTTCTCTGAGGCTTCACACTGTCCCTGATGGTCTGCACCAGCATTTCACCCTTAGAAAGCTTCTTTTGCCATCCACTCAGATGCCTTCTGCTGCAGTTTAAGCTTCCTGTTTGGTGGACTTTTGCTACGGGTAGGGAGAACAAATTATTCCCTTTTTCTCTGCAGCAGTGTTTTGGGTATTTGCTACATCCTAGCCGGTATTTTCCTTAGGCTGATAAATTCTTTGAAGCTCTGCTTGGAGGTAATTTTTAGAGATGTTTGAGGCTGTTTTGCTTTGTTTTTTTTTTTTCTTCCTCTGTCACTGGGGAGCTGTTACCTGAATATGGTGATGAATGTTCACTGGTGTTTGCAGTGCTGTGTGGAAGGGATGGATGACATCATGAAACTTGAATCAGGAAATCTAGTTATGGATTCTGGTATGATATTTCCTATCTTTCCAATGGCATAGCTTTGCTGAGTCATACTTCGGTCCATTTTGCATTTGATCTATTGATATTTTTTTTGCTTACACGTAGAAACTTGCCCACAGCCTTACTGCATTGCAGCCTATTTTCCTCAGACCACTTCTCCAATTTGTTAAAATCATTTTGAACTCTTACCCTGTTTTCTAATGTGCTTTCAGTTCCTCTCAGCTTTGCAACATCTGCAGATTTACTAAGTGTCGGTGATTCTCTATCTATCCCACTGCTGACTTCACCAATGAAAAATTTGAGTTGTACAGAAGTAGTAGCCATTCCCTGAACACATTTTGCTGTTCTGATGGTGAACCACCTTAAGGGCATGATTTTTTTCCCCAACCAGTTCTGCACCTATCCCAAAGCAGTATTATCTAGACCACATTATTTAGTTTTCTTATGGAAATGTACTGCAAGTCTGAACGTGTCACCTTTTGAGCTGATAGCAGCAGCTTGCTAATGCTGTCAGGAAAACGTCCTGATCTTCACCTTGTGGTTTCTGAGCCTAGTGCCAAACTGGTTCACTTTGCTTAAAAGGTAGGAAATGAACCAGTGAAAAATGAGTGAAGTACCACCTGCAGGTTCAGCAGGTTGCCTGAGTCCAGGGAGCAGTGGAGGTGCCACCAGGGAGGGGATGGCAATCAACCACACAGTGTAACTTCACACTGAGCCAGTGTCAGGGCCATCCCCATGCCTCGAGGTGATGTTTGCTGCTTTGCTTAAGAAAGGCTGAGTTTGCCTGTTGGATAAAAAAAGTGGGAGGCAAAGACAGACAACGTTTTCATTAATTTCTAGCTAATCATAACTAATGATTAAACCTAAGGTGATCTTAGGTGTTCTTCCTTAATCAGATTATTTTTTTGTGCTACCTTTTTTGTGTGAGAATGCCCTGAACATATTTGTTCAGTCAACCACAATTAATTAATTAATATGGATAACAGCTCTGTGTAATGAATCACTGAAATGCAATTCCAAAAAGGACACAGATGCCTCAAACGTGTTCTCTCTTGCTCACCTTGGTATCGAGCTGTTTCCACAGCAGGATGGAAAGATGGGTTCTCTTCACGCTGACTGCCTCACTCCAGGCTCTGGCTATCCCTACAGGACCCCAGTTCATCTCTTGTCCAGAAACAGGCGATGATGGTCAGATTCAGTCCTGATGTTTTGTAGCCCTTCTGTCTTCCCATTTTCTCCCCTTAGATAAAATTATGTCAAGCTGGGTGGAGACCTGGACAAGCAGCCTGCAAGTGGTGGGGGCTGCACAGGAGACAAGAGGCAGAAAATGATAGTGGTGGAGGGCACATGCCCTAGCTGACTCCTGGCTTTTCTGGGTTAGTGGTTTAGAAGAGAAATCTACAGATTCAGCACAGTCAGTCGGTATGGGGGAAAATTTGACTCAGTAAATAAAGAATTCTGCAGTTATTTTTATAGTCATTCCTGAGAGCAGAGCTAGAATTTAAAATACCCTTAGCTGAGATACCGGTCCTGCTTATGGACATGGTCTGTGCCCAGTAGCAGGTAGGGGGGAAATTTCATTCTTTATTGTAAGAAATACAACTCATTCCCATTATCTTTTTCTTAAATTAAAAAAAAAAAAAAAAAAAAAAGAGATTTGCTTCTTTCCTGACCAATTTGCACTCCTGCCTGAAGTTTCCCAACACTGCATTTGCCTTCAAGCTCATACCTTGGACACCTTTGCCTTCAGACACTGCCCTCTGCAAAGGTTTAGTTGACAGAGGCAGCTGCAGAGATGAAGTTTGCAGGCAAGCTGTAGGTGAGAACCTTTGCCACCTGAGAGCCACCATCCCTGTCCGGGGCCGGGTGGGTCACAGTTTGCTGGGAGACAAAGGGAGCCCCATCTGAGCTGTGCTGAGCCTGCACTTGCCGGAAGAAACCTAACAATTCTTATTTACCAAATTGACAAAATCCTATCATTGCAATTAAGGGGATATGTAATTAACTGTGTCTTAATTACAGCAGCTGCCACTTCATCTGAATGCAGCAATTTGCAGAGAAACCGAGGGAGACGCTTTAAATTTGTGTGTGTAAACAGCACAAGCACAAACAGTGCGGTGTGTGTGACTCCTGGGGGTGTGATGCCCTGCCCTGGGAGCATGGGGTGAAGGTGAAGGCTCCCTGGCTACCAGTCTGCCTGGCCAGGGTGGCTTCTGGAAATCTCTCAAGGAGGCAGAGCTTTTGAAAACCCTGCTATGAACCCTTTGCTCAGGGGTTTTCAAGTGCTTTGCTCGACCTTGTCTTGCTGAGCTTCAGGGCTCAACATTGCCCAATGCCAAAAAGACCTCCTGACACAGAAACATTTTTAAAGAGCATTTTACTCGTGACTCCCAGCCCCTGTCTGTACCTGTTGTGTGTGCCAAGATGTACTGGGTGAGATTAATTTTGCTCGGTCTCTCACCGTGCTCTTTCATGACTTCGTGACTTGTCTGGCAGGAGGAGACTGTGCGAAGGGACAGCTGTAGCACACACTCTGCCAGCCTGTTTCTGTTCTGTTCCCTCACTTACTGTGCTGCTGGGGAACAAGCTGACCCCATCCAGCCCCTGCAGGTCTACATGACATTTTCAAAGTGCTTGCACCCTTTGCTGCTTCAGCCTTCCTTGGCTTATGGGAGTCATTTCCCAGGACTTGGTGACTGGCCGGGCTGGTTTTGGGCAGTGAGTTGTGATGTAATGGACATAGTGTTCCATTCCTGGAGAGAAAGCATGAGGTTCTCTGTTATTCCTAGGCAAGAGACAGGGGTGCTTAGTAGGTAGGAAGAGGGTGATGGTCCAACACGACCTTCTTCCAGCTCTGCTCGCTCACACTGACTCCTGGAGATCAGGCTCAGGAGCCATGTTTTTCCTCTGCGGTTCAGCTTACCCACTGTTAATGGGCTCGGGGAATTCATTTGACCTGTGCATGTAGCATCTGTGCCTCAGGTACAGCTCACAAATACTGATCTAAGCCCAGAAGGCACTTCTTGCTGAGCTGCAGCTTGGAAGGAGCCATGAACTGCTGCACCACTGCTAATAAATAGGATTGATGCTACAAAGGCTAAGGACTGCAGCTGCTGAAGTTGGTAGACATCATTTGAGCTCTGTAATTCAGCTGCCTTGATTTGTCCCATATATTTCACATGTGAAATAAAGCTTCTCTCTATCAAGCCAGCACAGGAAGGGTATTCGGCTTGGTACCAGCAATTCTCCTATGGCTTCCTAACTGAAACCTAAACTATTTTCTGAGTATTTCAGTATCAGGTGCCATCAAAGAAGACCACCTTATTTTAATATACACATCAAGAATTTGAAAAGATGGGACAACATCCCATCACTATTTAAATGATGGCATGAGCTCAGCTCCCATGGACACTGGTGTGACCAGAATTTCACCAACGACCACTACTCAGCTGTCACAAGCTATCTTCACACTGTGCTGTGGGCCTCCAGATTGCAGTCAGCAGCACTTTGAGGAAAAGAAAAGCACAGTTACAACCTGTCCATGTTAATCTCTTAAAAACCACTTAGTCCTTGTAGACTTACATGTAGAATGAAGCTTCATGGAAAATGTTTGAAGTACGTTTCTCTTTCTGTCTTCTCTGGGATGGGGCATTACCTGCATGGTGTTTTTAATTCCCGTAATACTTGCATGGATACATGTGTTTTGTGTCATTGACCTTCACCTTTTGCTGCCCACATTTTGAAAAGTAAAATAGTAGAGTATTCTGACTCAGTTATTTCCATGGCACTTGTGGTGTTACTGTCTGTGCTTTAGGTATAGTCTTAGCAGGAAAAATCAAATTGAAAAATAGAAGAAAACAAAGCAGCTTTTCAATTTGTTTAACCAAAGTGGAGTGTCTAGGCAGGAGTGATGTAATTTTCATAGCCACTGAGCACTTCAGTTTTTACCAGTGTCATCTGTGGGCTCTAGTATGGGTGCCAGGCATCTAGCTTTCAGTAGCAGGATTTGGAACTGCCACTCAAAGGTTCCCATTGCCATCCAAATGTCCTTATCAAAGAGCACAAAAGAAATGCAGAAAATCTCAGCCACCAGAAGAATGTGGTTTTTTCCAAGCTTCCCATTTGATAGGTGCAGTGTTTTGTCCTGCCCTGCTGTCACTACCATCTTCACAGGATACATAAAATGCTGTCAGCACAGTCACCTACTGAAGACGTCCCTCAACCCTGACATAGACTAAGTGAATTATGTTTGTTCTTCCACTCATAAATGCGGAGACACAAATCCATAGTTTGTCACACTTAGGCAATTTATATTTAAGCATCTGTTACACAGTTAAAAATGCTTTTTTTTTTGACATCGCTGTGTTTGACAGCAGCAAATGTCCAACACCCAGGAGGTGGTGTGACAACGCTGTTGGTCTGTGAAAGCCCTACCCTACCCCTGTTTTTTTCAGCAGCTGATATCCCTGGATTATAAGGACTCATTGGTTTTTGCTAATGCATCTTCCCTCTGACCCACACTGTCTCTGTTACCCAAATGCTGGCCCCTCTCTGTAGGAGGCAGGCAGGGACTGCCAGCACTGTCAAATCATGGGCTGTGAACAAAGGACTGCAAGGAACAGGAATGAGATCACCAAATCCATTTGATTTATTTGGGATTTGAGCCTAGGTCTTCTGGGTGAAAGTGAGTGCGTTAACCCACCGTGGGAGTTAATTCCTTGCCTAGTCATTATTCAGGCATCATTAAAGTATGCATTGTGCTGGAGGTCAAATCAGATTACTCTAAAGAATTTGGAATGGGAAAAATGCTGGGTTTTTTTTCATCAGCCTAAGTGTTTGGTTATCTCAGTGTTTAGCTATTTATATTGTGCCTGTCACTGTGGCATGTCACAGTATAAACAAAGAGATGCTCTAAATCTCTTATTATTTTAATGGTATTAATGTTCCTCAGCTGGGGAAAAAAAGAAAATAATTTTCCCCTGGGAGATGACAGAGTATGTGGTTTAATGGAAACAGCAGCTCTGGGAAAACTGCTCTTAGAGGCTCACCCAGGCAGAACAGTCCCACAGCTCTGCATCAGCTGGCACCAACAGCCACCCAGTTGCACCTGGAGATGTTGCTACCCACACCCTCTCCAAACACCAAGGACAAGCCCCCACTGCTGCAGGGAGGGCTACCCTGCAACAGCAGAAATGCGAAGGAGGATGACAGCCTGGATCTTAACACTCAAAGAGAGAAAGAGGAGCAGCACTGCGCAACTCTATAACTGAGCTGAGTTCTCCTCTGCAGAGGTAAGCTGAGTGCCTTGTTCAAATCATATGCTCTGGCACCAGGGGGAAGAAGCAACACATGGGCTGGATCAAGGAGTATTCATTTCTTGGCGATTCGCAAAGATACAACTTGTAATTGCAGATCCAGACATATGTTGCCCTTATCACAGAAAAGAAAAAAAATGCTAGGATAATAGCTCCATGCTGGAGTGGGATGAGTGAGGCAGAAGCAAGGAGCAAAGGAGGGGTGCAAGAAGTCACCTCCCACCCTGGAGAAACCTGTCTGGCTTTCTTGTTGTGGTAGCAAAGGGAAAGAACTTGGAAACTGGAAGCAAATTGAAAACCAGATCAAACTGGTCTGTACTCTTAAAATAAGATGACGGTCCCCCTTGGGGACACATGATGGCTGGGGAGGAAGTCTAAGTACTATTTTAGTGCCAAGAGACAGTGCTTGGAGAGTCTTGATGTCTGTCACACTTGGGTGAGGAAGGGAGACAAAGGGGGAGAGCACCAACTGTCTGTATTGGGCATGAGAGGCAAAAGGACCCTCCTAAGGCTGAAAGAGTCCTCTGTAAATTTGAATCTGTGGGGTTTTCATGGCCTTGTTTCATGTGGAAATAAGGCCTAGACAATCACTTTCTTAGCTCCTTTCAAATAACTTCCAAACTTTCTGACCAGCTTCATGAAGGTGATGTTCTCAGAGACATTCAGTGCCTGCAGGTCAGTTCCTTTGCACAAAGCACCTTAGAAGATGAAACACAAGCCTGGAACCACAGGATCTCAGGTGCAGCGTTAGCCAAGTGCTATGAAGCAAAGGAGGTTTATGAGCACTGCAGATGCAGATCTGTGCCTTCTGCAGTGCAACATAGAGACATTGCTAAGGAGAATGCATTAGACATGGGGTAACCCAGGAGCAAGAGAAGCAGGTGTAGGGATCCAAGCTTCATACATTCATCTATCTAGCAGTACCTGTTTGTATTTAATTTCAAACTGAATCAGAAATTTCCATGAGTTTCTCCTTCCAGAGACTGAAACACATTTGTGTTCTTTGAAATCCATAAAGGGGATGTGTGTCCTGAGCATGGGGCCCAATGCAAGCCCCATCTTTAAGGAGTTTAGGGGACCTCAGAGGTATACTGAGCTGCACTGAGGTGCATGGAGCTGCACGGAGGAACAGAACCGAGAGGTACACAAACCTGAAAGCAGGAGGAGCTCCATCCTGCCATCTTCACCTTCATCTCTTCATGAGTGAGGGGCTGAGACAGACTGGAAGTCCTCTTGAGGTTCTTCCTAGTCAACTGACTAAGAATTCAGAGCTTAAGTGGCATATATCCAAAACTGGTTTTGGTTTTTTTTTCCCAGACAGTAATGTAGGGAGCAGAGACCATTAAACACCAAATGATTCAAGCCACGTCATTCATGTTTCAACCTAGCACACAGGGGGCCAGCTTTGCACTTTAAAGAAGAGATACAAATTGCTGACTCTGTTTCTAAATATCCTGGTTCAGGTCTTATCTTCACTCTGCAGCAAGGGATCCTGGAAAAATAGTGTAAGATCAACTTCCCCGGGAGGAAATTGGTGCATGGAGTCCCAGTAGTGGAAGCCACTTTGTGCCATGTCAGGGATAGTCCTGCTCTTGCATGCGTATAGATTTTTTTCAGACCTGTGACCTCCCTGGAAGCAAGAATTATCTAGCAGACATGTGCTTCTGTACACTGAAACACGCAAAACTGGGGATAGTCATATACTGGAGTGCCAGACTTTCAGGTACTGGGGCAGCCTGGAAAAATGTCCTTTGTGGCTGCTTTTTGCCTTCTCCCCAGATTCACCTGGGCCAGCTCCTTATTGCCTACCCCTTCACTGACCTAGGGGCCTTATACCACCAGTACAACACTTTTGCATAATACTGGCAGGAGTCTCCTAGTCAAGCAACTTCTTCCCAATGGTATGTGATGGTGTTCAGGACTGACCTCCCACAGGTGATAGGATGGGAGGCTTGTGAGCCAACACATCTCTTTGGGGCAGGACCCCTAACACATGAATACCTGCTGGTGAGCATGGCTTTGTTTTTCCAGTAGCATGTAATTTTACAAGGTGAACTAGGATGACTGCACTCCTATGGTGTTGTGCCTGCCTGCTCCAGCCTGGCACACTGACAGGGTCCTGAATTCCACAATAGTCTGTCTGTAGCAACTGCTGGAGAGTGGGAATGGGAGACACTGCCCCATTCTCCAGTAGGAGTGAAGCTGCCTGAGAGTGACTTAAATGCACTTGATGGGTGTACCCGTGTGTGTGTGAAAGCCAGGATCCCACTGACAGTCTGCCCTGCACAATTGTTGGACCATTAGTTTTTTGTTTTCAATGTTAAATAAATATTACAAAAGAATTACACTGAGAATTGCAAATTTAACCTTTGGTGGAGACAATTTAACACCTCTGTGGAAGACTGTGATTCTTACCTCTTGTTCTCCAGCGGTAGCAATATCCAGTGATATCTGTTAAAAGATAACTGGGGCAGAAGTGATGCTTATGCTGTGAAATAGGTCAGATGTGAGGCGACACCTTATCTGTTTAGCAGTGAACCCCACCATTGCTCCCTGGCCTCTGTATTGATTATCTGACGGTTTTAAAATGCTCCTGAAACCTTTGACTGTCACCTCTTATAATTGCATTAAGGAGTAAACACTGGCCCTATGTCCTTTCAGCTCTGAGGATCCAATTATTGTTTCTCATTTCTGTAGCCCAGGAAAAGAGAGAGGGGTATCTTAATGCACAGATGGCCTGTGATTTACATCAGGAGCCGTGGGGTTAGGGACTGTCCCAGCAGAGAAAGCTCACCAGCCTTTCTTTTATTGAACTGTCTGCAAATGATGTGTAGTCAAAATCCCAGCCACCCGTGGCCATTAAAGATCCAGTGGTGCTTTTTGCAGGACTAACACCCACATCCTGAGCGCATTCTAGGCAGAGGGGTGGGGGTGATGGTGTGGGTGGAAATATACTCCAGCTTCCTAACTCCTACTTCCTGACTAAATTGCAAGAATTATCTCCTTCCTTCCCTGAGTTTTCCCATAATATTATTAAACAGGCAACCAAATAATTACTGCATATTGCCTCAGAGCTGGGAGTGTTTCCACTGTGAATTCAAGAGACCTAAACATGTCATTTCAGTTTGTAAAGTGCCTCGGAATGACGCTTACCACCTTGAGAAGAGCTCTTCAGTCCTGCAGGCATTTTTATGAGGCTGTAAAATGTCCCCAACTGAAATATTAGCAAAAAAAAAAAAAAAAAAGAATGCACTTTTAAGCTTCATTTTAAATCATTGGATTCATAAGAGATGTGAAAAGTAGGAGCTGAACAGTTTGGGAGGAGGCTTGGCTCTGACAACAGCAATGGTGCAACCATGTCATGAGTAGGTGCTTTGTGGCATAGGGTGAAAATGTCTGGAAGAGACACCAACCACATTCAGGCTTGTTCTTCCCCTAATTGTATGAATTTTATTGAGTAATACACAAAATGAGCACTTAAAATTAGACTTCAAGAGCTCTTGCTTAAATGAAGAGACTGTCAGTATTTGCAGAGCGGTGCTTGGGCTCACCCAGACAGTATCTGAGTACATCACACTTGAATAGCTGAATACAGGGAGCACTCTCTTCCTTTTCTTTGCTTAATGAAAAACAAAATGGGAAGAGCCTGAGTTTGCTTTTCAGATTCATTGTGTTTATGGTTTTTCCAGATGCTCCCAAACTTGGTCTTGACTTTCAGCAACTACTTCTAATATCAGACTCCGCACAATGGCACATACTGGCCTAAGATGACATGGAACACAAAACAAAGTGGTGGGGAGAGAGACTTTTTTTTTTCCCTAATGTAGAGTCTCCCTTTCTCTCTGTGTTGCTAAATGAAATACCACACTAACTGGTTCTGGAAGCAGCACGAGAACGTGTTGCCTGAAGGCTGAACTGCGTTGTAACACTGTGTGATCTTGCCAGGAAGGCTAGGTAAAGCATCCCATACAGCACCCTCATTTCTTGCACTTTTATCATAAGAAATCATAATTTTGAAGCTGATAGGCATTACCATCCCAGGTGGCTTGCATCTTTTTATGAATTTTTTATTTAACTTTGCTGGAACCACAGGACACAAGAGCCTGGTCCGAGGCAGTATCATGCTTCTCAGATAGGGCCAAACTCTGTTGGATCTGTAGTGCTGCAAGCTCAGAGTATCCATGGTGAAGGCTTCTGCTGTCTAATCTTTCTGTGCTCAAAGCATTTCTTATCCATCCCTGACCTCTGATCTCCCTGGTATCTCTGGCTTTTGCAGGCAGTTAGCTGCCCTCCCTTGCAAAGCCTTCCCTGTCTCTCCCAGATGACAGGGAGGATGATTCCCACCACAGGAAATAGAAAGTCTTGCACTTCACAGCAAGCACAACTGCCTTCCCACCCCATTGCATCCGTCACCCTGCACGTACCCTGTTGGGTATTTCCACTGGAAACAGCAAGAGCATGGGCTTTGTTCACATAACAGCACTCCCCACCACTTCCATCTAGATTTCCATTTAATACAAGTCCTTTTAAGCCTCCAAGTACTTTATAAGGCAGGCTGAATATTATTATCTGCCCCATACAGCTGGGGAAACTACAGCTCATATGCTTACTAAAAGTCGTATCACGTGAGGACTTCAGTTTCCATTTTCCTGAAGTGATGTCCTGGCCATGGCACCAAGGTACATCCACTGGTTTCCCCATTACACAGCAGGTCCTTGAATGAGTGGGCATGTCCCCCACCCTGGGAGCACTCAATGGTCCATCCCTGAGGTCAGGAGATAGCTACAATTTGCAACTCTGATTTCCTGGAACAAACCAGCTATAAAAGCAGAAGTATCTGACAAATTTGGTCTGGCACAGACTGTTCAGTGCAAATCTTAATGCAAATAAGAGAAATGTCAGTGCTAAAAGAAAAAGAGTATTTAGGAAAAAAAAAAAATCTTATGCTGTTTTGTGGCATTTGTGCATAAAATAATGAGACCAAATATATCACCATTGGATTTGAGCCAGTTAAGTTCATAACGTCTAATCCAGCTGGTGGATCATGACTCCCTTCATTATTTAAAGCAATGCTGTGGGAAAAGACACACAGCAAAGCTAACAAGATGGTGCTTGAGCTGCCATACTCCTGGCAGCAGAACAAATGCAGCGTGCGTTTTCTCACACCAGCAGGGAAAGGAAAGGAAAACGTGGAGCTAACAAGGAGCCCAGCATCCCCTCACGATGCAGACTGAGCCTCACCCGCTGCCATCACCCTTGCAATCTGGCTCTGTTTGTCTCAAGTGACAGTGTATCCCTGCTTCTCCTGACCACAGTCCTGGGGTTTGTGAGGTGGTGTGATACCTAGCCAGGAGAAGGCTGTGCTGGAGCAAAGCGTTCCACCCAGCTCTCCAGAGTGTCCCTCCAAAGGCAGGAGACAGGCGGTAAGCATCTACCTTGCAACACTTCCCCTAAGCATGTTCCTCAGCAGTCCAGGGACTCAGCTGAGTTCAGAACTTTGCACAGGTCAGCCCTTTCTGAGACTTATGTTCTTCTCTCAATTCATCCACTCTCACACTCAAAATTTTTGTGTTATGGCATCAGCGTGGACAACGTGTCTTGGTTGCATCTTCTTGCAATACCTTCAGTCTTCTCCTCTCCTGGTAGCCACCCTCATTCCTGCACTTCTGCCTCCTTTCTTGTGCCTCCTCCATGATTCACCTGATGGGGCCTCTCAGTTTTGGACACTGTTGATTTGGAGATGGTCTAAAGACCCCCTCACAGGACTGTCCCTGCACGTGGGACCCCTGCCTGTTCCTTGCTGGTCCTGCAGGGCCTCCTTTAAGGAGCTGGTGAACATTGCTCCAGGATGGCTGGCACATCCCCAACCCCAAAGAGCCTCCATCAACTTTCAGCTCCAGGAGGCATCATGCTTCCTTGTGGTTAAGATGATGTTTTTCAAGCTGTGAGCGCAGTGAGTCCAGCACAGCTGCCACAGCAGGTAGAACATGAGAGCCCTGCATAACTTGGGCTATATGACTTGTCTCAGAGGTGGCCATATGTGCGTGACTAAATCTTTCAGCATAATTGTGGTGAGACTGATCAGGGTTCAACGTCATCGGCATGCACAGCAATGCTTCCACTCTTCTGTATTGAGGTCTTTCAGCTCTTCTTTGCCTGTTTGGAAAGTGCCTTTCTGTGGGACAAATAAAAGGTCACCCTTGCTTCATTGCTCATGATACATTACTGCTAGGACAAAGGATTTTTAATTTTTCTGGGTAAAATTAAAAAAGATATCCTGGTCATGAAATCTGTTTTCCATTTGGTGTTCGTTTTCAAGGAATGCTGATTCTCACTGCAGCTTGTTGGGCACCTCAGAGAGCTTGGCACTTGTCAGTGTTGTCCTTAATTGATGCATCCACAGTGCTGTGGTGTCTCTCAAGCATCTCCCAAATATAGGAGATACACAGATATAAAAAAGAAAGCTCAAGGCACAACCAAAAGCAAAAAAAAAAAAAAAAGATTAAATAACTTCCTTGCAAGTCAACTTTTAACTGCTTTTTTCCTCTCCTATCTCAACTGACAAGCTCCTCTATCATCTATCCAAGGCCTCCAAAAAAATAAGCGGGGCAAGACAAACATTGCCATCTATGGTGGGAAAACAAATTCACCCCTCTTTTATTGTAGGTGAATTTTTCCAGTTCTCTCATACCAGACAAAGAATACAAGTTATCCACATATTTGTACACCAGCATCTGAGTCTTGGAGCTCAAATGAGAGAAGACAAAGAGCAGGGAACAGAAATAATTTTACTGAAGTGCTGGGTGTTTCAGCAGAGAAAGGAGGTAAAAGAGAAAAAAAAAAAAAAAGAAAGAAAAATAAGAGGTAAAAGAACTCATAAACACCCAGAAATAGGTGTGGTGCTTTCACGTGTATTCAACAACTGCCTGGGATGGTTTCCTTGGAAGGCAAACATTGCCTGCCTGCTGGGTGAGCTCAGGAGGCAATCACTGGGGCCCACGATTTTGGGTGGAGGGAGCAGAGGCTAGGTGTGGACTGTAGGGAGAGTAGGAGGGGTAGTGGGATGGTGCCTGATCAGAGGATGCTGAGCAGCAGAGCCCTGAGGCTCTCAGTAAGCTGAGCATCTGGCTGGGCACCAGCCAGCAACGGCAGTTGCTGCTGGCTCTGCAGCTCTGCTGGCTGTTTTGCCGAGGCAATTTGGGGGCTCCGCCAGGCTGCCTCTTTAGTCAAGCTCCCAAATCTTAAAGCACACACACTTTGAAGCCCCGTCCCTCTTCTCCCGCCCCGCCCCCCTTATCGGACCTCCTTGCCCGCTTGTGGGCCGTTGAAACGTGCCTTGCATGGAACAGCCACGCTCGAGCCCACCTGTCCTTCGCCCGTGCGCG
>JANIJG010004999.1:74088-84504 GCA_024611175.1 Megaceryle torquata | reverse complement strand
GCCTACTGCTTTAAAGATCTTTACTTTGTTATCAAACAACTGCATGTGTGATTAAATTATCTCCCCTTATGTTCACAGCTTTGTTCTTGTACTCATAAAATTTTCCTTTCTCCAAAAGATTCCTCTCAAGAACTTTCCTCCTTCCAAATGATTCTCCTACGAGAGGGAATAATATTTGTCACCTCTGACTGCAAGGAACTTTATTTGATATTTAGAAAGGGATTCAGGAAATTATCATTGACCTTTGGAAATTTTAAACCTTTGACATTTGAAAAGTCAGATTTGTATTGGCCTAAGAAGCAACCCAAATCTTAAGGACAGATAGGTAATGCAAAGCAAATCACAAACTCAGAGTAAGACTTATAAAGAAGAAAGCATAGGTTTAAAAGCAGGCTACATGGTGTTCATGAAGCAGTTGCTGAATTATCAATTAATCTCCAGCAGATACTTTAAAATCAATTATTTTAAGGAAATTTGGTCAAATTCTAATCCTTTCTCCCTCAAATCTGAGCAATTCCCATTGAAATCACTTTTCCCCATATCTGGCAGATTTTGTCACTTTCTTTTCAACTGAATCTGGATATCCTACTTCACTGAAGGCAAGGATTCCTATTTAGAAAATAAAAATCTTTATCTTCCTTTCAGCCAGTCATAGCTATAGGTAGCTTATCCTGATGTTCCAGAGCTCAACGTGAAATCCATTACCTGTGTTAATATTGCTGTTTTTAAGCCTACCAGAATTTCAGCAGTAAAGTCCAAACCATCCAGACTTAGGAGGTATTTTTGTTATATTTATTCTGTGCAATGATATAAAGTTTTTATTGTAATTCAGGAATATTGCTCTCTCTCTTTTAAATATCATATATATATGTAGAAAATGAGCATAAATTGAAACACATACACATGCAGATGTGTTTGCATGGGGTTTTTTCTATTTCATAGCTCATCTTTCATCACTGAAATAATTTCAAAACACTGCTAGTCTTGACTCAAGTTTATCTTCACTTCTTTGGATATCATCCGCTTCATATGCATTCTTCATCAGTTGTCATTTTATAGATACTCAATGTAAATGACTGATATCTATCTATGTCCTAACTGTGGTGCTTGACTGGCACAGATTGCACCACTGATAATATCTGCACATAGAATATTAAGTACAAGGAAACAAAGGAAACAGTGACTATATGAATAGGAGAAAATATACCTGCAAAATGATAGCACCATAAAGTGAGTTAGAAAGGAATCCCAACTTCACAACAAATGTAAAACTAATAAGGGCCATTTAAAAATGGGCATGGCAGTGAAAAATAAGTAAACAACCAAGCCGCATAAAAGATCAGCCTGTCTGCAGAGGGAATTCAAGCACTACAGGAAGGTAGAGCATTTTGAAAAGAAATTACTGAGTCAAATTATAGAAATGTGCCAGCATTTCTTGATAAAAGCAAGTCATATAATGACTGTGGTGCATGATTTCAAACACACATACATCTGGTCCTGGGACTACAGTCAGAAATATGTTGCTGTATTTGTCATGGGAACCCTCACTCAATCATCCCAGTATGCAGGTGAGTGTGGATTTAAAGGAGAAGAGTGAAAACGAAACCAATCTTTCCTTTCAGGGTGATACCACCTGTACCCATTCCTACCTGAAATGTAGTCCTGCTGTGTCATGGTTCTGGCATGGAGGCTGTGTCATGGTTTTTCATGGAGGCATTGATGGATTTCATCATTGCTGTGTCTGAGGTGCTACATAAACACTAAAGTAAAGAAAAAAAAAAAGAGAAAAAATGAGTCAGATTACGCTGTATCATGCTCATCACATCAATGACTGAAGAAATATAAAATGCTTAAAGTGAAATGTACCAAACATTACAAATGTTTTAGCATGGTCAGTGTGCTCTATACCCAATATCAGAAACAGTATTGGCAAAAATGATTGCTGACATTGCTCTGCCAGAGCCTTAGGTGCTACAAAAATCACCTCAGAAAGCCCCCTTACCGAAAAAGGGCTTTGGTAATTTTCTTCTTCATGTAGCTGAGACTCATACAGCACTTACACTACAGATTTTTCCATTTACAGTATCTGCAGCCAAAGGACAGCTAAATCAACAAACTGTTTTTCACAGCTATTGTTCTTTCTTATTTCATGTACTTGGTGTTTTTTACACTTGTAATTTCAAAAACTAACAGAAGGAAGAAATTGCGGTCATACAATTAATGCTTGAGCTGGACATTAGTAATCAGTAGTATTATGTTCATACATCTTTGACATCTCTCAGTGTTACTGCAATCACAGAGACAAATGCTGGCTTTTCCTGCAGTAATAAGCCAATCATGCCTCTCTGACTTCCTAATAAAAACACTATGCAATAGAAAAATTGCTAACATTTTCCATAAAAATTAATGGAGACAAGAAAATCTGATGTCATGTATCACTGGCTTTTTATAATTAATAGCTCTATTCAATGTATTTTTAATATGCTTGTACTAAACTTAAAACATACAAACTTTTTTATTATTATTTTTATCTTTACATTACTTGATGTATATTAAGGATGCAGTGTGTGTTTTGCTGGAAATTCAGCTTCTGAGAAACAAGCCCCTCTGGAGCTCTGCTCACAAGGTTCATTTTAATGATGTTGATTCATGCCATTCCTCCTGTTAATGATATTGTACCTAGCAAGGTCTTGAAATCACTGAATGACATTCCTAGGTGGGAAATCATGCCACCATTCCAGTGTGGAATTTGCAGCACACTGTGCTCAGGAACCAAAGCAGCTGCTGAATCCATATGGTAACATTCAGAACCAGAGCACAGCATAGTTTTGTTCAGAGTGCAGACATAATGTAGTAGTATTTCTGAGATGAAATTTAAAGGTAGACCTGGGAAAATGATTTATTTTTTAGGGGTTTGCTGTTGTTTCTTTTTTTTTTTTTTCTTTATTAATTTTTTTTGGTCTCTTTGTTGTTCCTGGAGGTGAACTAGAAACCCTATTCTTTTTCTTTTGTTTGGTTTCAGTTCAGTTTGAACCATTCAATTCAATTCAATTTAATTTAATTCCTTTTTTCTTTTTTTTTTCTTTTTATTTTCTTTTTTTTTTTTTTTTTTTTGAGAGAGAGAGGGGGAATCTAGGAAACAAAAACCTGGACAAAATTACTTGGCAGAGGAGTGAAGGATAAAATTGAATACATATGGGTTTGGCTTTTTATGGCAAATACTGCAGGGAAAAAAAAAAAAAAAATCTAAGCATTACCATTCATGAACAGGAAGAATACCATTGAAAGCACATTTGTCCGTGACAAACCCTCCAGAGAAGAGTTTCTGATGTGCTCTCAAAAGAGTATTTCTAATTTTACCCAGACATTATAGCCTCGAAAGAGTACTAGAAAAAGTAGGGAAACACCACAGAACTGTCCCAGATTAATTCCAGATATTGATACCAGCACTAGAAATACAAACCCCAAACTATTCTTCTGTGGTCAATAAAATCTATTTAGAGTCAAGGCTTTTGACTGAGAAATTCATTTAATCCTACTTTCACAATTCCAACTCTACAGCTGTTGCTGAGGATTCCTGACTGATAACAATCCCAGGAGATTGAACTCACCTGTATTTGGATGACTAAGATCTTCAGTGAGGCTTCAGATTTCCTTAGACAGATGTGAAATTTTGTGAAAAAAAGTTTATTTTCATGTTAAGAGAACTGAAAACTTTACATTTCTCTTCCCATCTTTCTATAGCTATTTTTTCCTCAATGTCTTTGTCTTCCTCAAAGCTTCCAAATTTCTGTCTTTCCTCACCTATGGCTCCCCCTCTTTCTACCACTTCCACAGCTTTCTTTCACATTTGCCTTTTCATTACTTCCATGTCACTACTTTTTTGCACAGAAGGAAGTACAAGAATAACCCTCTCAATTTTTCAGGCTGTTTCTTAGCTTTCAGTTGTTGGCTATTACTGAGCAGCAAGTGAGAGGCAAAACGTCTTGGTCACTGTTGCTGCAGCCAAAAGGAAGAACCAACATGCATGTAGGACACAGAAAGGCACAGCTGGGAGGTGGACATCCCCTGCTGCAATGGTCCTGGGGCAATCCCTCAGAAGAGGGACTTGTTTTTCTCAATTCTGTATTTTCATGGTCTTACAACCTCAGGTATGTTCCCCTGTGAGCTGGGGTATGAACTCATCACACAAATGACACTGATTTTTTCTTTACTAGTTAGGATTGAGATGAAATTTAAAATTATGATCTCACAAAGACCCTTATGAATCACGAAAGATTCAATTAAATGTAGCAAAGCTCCATAGAGTGAATGCAATGTGGGCGGGAAGGCAACCTGGCACAAGAGAGACACTGTAAGGTGTATTCATGCTGAGAAGAAGGGGAACCAGGCCTGTAGATCAGGAGTCCACTCTCCAGGTTGATCAAGAATAGACTTAGGCAATTCTGGTCTAAAACTCTGCAACAATTCCCTTGTATTCATGGCAGTTAAAAGAATGTATAAATGCACAAAAGTATCTGCCTCACTGTGTCATCCCACAGAACTGATGTAATGAAAATGTACCTTTTTAATTTCACTTTTACCTGGATGAAAAAGATAATAGAATGGTGAAAGGAAAAGCAGTTTTTAATATTACTTGCTCATTTCTGAGCTGACATCAAGGCAAGAAAAAACCTGAATGATCTCAATGATCCATGTGTAGAAAGTACCATTATGACTGTAAATTTTTAGTGACAGACAGAAGGGCGTTGAAAAGAAAGAAGCTTAACTACCAGGATGATAAATATCTTTAAAAATACACCTTTAAAAATGTAAGAAAAATAGACAGAGGGAATGTAAAAGAAAATCTGTGGGTGTGGAAATTTTTCTTTTAAAATTCATTTAATAAAAACATTCCCTGCAGCTTGCTTGTTGCTCTTAGTTCCCCTTTCCATTCTATTTGAAAAACTCAAACTCGTCAGAAAGCTGAAGGGGAGAGAAGCATTTATAAATTAGTGTATGTCTCCAAATGATTAATGTAGCAGTCATGTTCTTTCTCATCAGTTCAAGACCACTTGCACTTCTATAGAAATTGGGCATGAGGTGTGCTGAAGCATATTAAAATCACTTCTACTACTTTTGTACTGAATAATTGTTCCTGCTCTTACTTTTGAATCGCTTACATGAGAAAGAAGGCAATTTAGCCTCTGTCCCATACAGCCTGAGGCAAATGTGTCATATAAGCTTCACTCAGAAGTATATTTTAAGTTATTTATTTATTTTCTTTTAATACAGCTTAAAGACAACATTTAGGAAAATGCATTGTTTTCTGCATTTTTTTGCCTGACTACCCTTGACTTATCTCTGTCTATCCAAGATAGATAGTACATTATCTATCCAAGAATTAAGGAGCTGAATACGGAAATTCCTGTTAGACCGTGTCTTGTCCCACTCAGTGGATAACATGAGAGGTGAATCTTTGTGATCCCCCAAAGAGGTTGTCCCTGCATACCAGGGCCGCCAGGGCGGCAGAGTCATGACAGTGACTCCAAGGAACAATAACAAAACAATTTATTAGTTCTCCCTAATGAAACAATCAACAAACAGTGTGGTACGGTGTTATTTTTGTAGACGATTATTTTTTGGTGCAACTATATTTTGAGGAAAAGGAAGAAGATTCATTAGAAAAGAAAAAAAGATAGGGGGAGCGAGAGAGTGAGTAAGAGAGAGAGAGAGAAAGATAAAGAGGAAAGGTCATCATCATCCATGGATCCAGTGATATTTCACTGGATCAGTCCAAGTCTTCAGTTCTTTGATGGTGGGTGCACCCCATTCGATAATTTTCTGTCCCTTTATGCCCTTGAGATATCTGTGTGGCATTCCCAATTTTCTCAGGAAGTGGTGTTGATTTGGCTGAGACCCGTGAGCTAGAAGTAGTGTGGCGCCTGCCATCTGCCTCCCTCACAGCGCAGTCAGCAGGAGCACTTAACTAAAGAAAAGACAGAGTCCCACCTATGCAGAATTTATCTCTTCTTTTTATTAAAGCATATCTGCAAGGAGATATCAAGTCAAGCCTAGAATTTTCAGCTCCAGTTTAACCAAACATAATTTACCTGGTGGGATAACAGGCTGTGAAGACTTTGGGTAAACATGAAATGACCAGTGTCTTTAAAACTCAGTATGCTTCCCAAAGAGAAAATAGAACCAGCAATGGTTTTAACTATTATGTATTCTAGGCAGGAGGCTTGGTTGAACTTTAATTAAAATTGGGACTTTTGTCCTCATAGTGCTATCAGAAATAGATCTATATCATGTATTGCCCAAGTTGAGGTTCATCAAAGAAGTATGTATAAAATAAGATAGACCAGAAGATAAAAAGGTAGAAGAGATGAAAGGAATGAATGTCCCACAGAGGTTTCTTTTTCAGCATTAAAAAAAAGGCAAAAGTGCCTTCTGCAGTGAGGATATTCAAGGGTTGTGTTGCTACATTAAAACAAATGTTAGTTCCAGAACAACTCTCTCTTTTAAACGTAAAGAATGTTAAATAGGAAATAGTTTTTAGCCAATATTTATTTTTCTTTAATTTACTTCCTTTAAGAGCAGCAATTAGCTATCTTAATTCTCTATAGGTTTTCTTTTTACAATAACTACTATTTTTAGGAAGGATTGTTGGGGAAGATTTTTTTTCCTCAGTGCTTTGAGAAAAAAAGATCAATTCGACAAAACCAGAGTATAAATGTATGCACTGCTAGAAGATGCATTATAGTACATATATACTCTTTTTCTGTATGTTTATGCACCATATATAGCCTCACCATATCTCACAGTTTAAAGCCAGAATCTCAGTTTCAATTCTACTTGCAGTTTTATGTAACAATGATTTATTTCTTTTTGTACATGTTTATATTTTACCTACTGGAGATGGGTACTTTAGATAAGTTTAACAGTAAACACCAAAGACAAATCAGTGATTTGCAGCTGTTTACACCAGCATAAATTTTGGCCCTTACACTGAAAATTTTTTAATCAAATGGAGAGGCTGTCCCTCAGCAATTCTTAGTTCTGATTATTTTTGTAAATGTATCTGAACAGTGACAAAAAGGGGATTTCTGGCAAAATAAAATGGTAATTAAAAAAAAAAAAATAGAAAAACTGCATAGACAGTGTTTTTGTATTTCTGTCTTTGGTGTTTCCATAATAACTACTGGGTGAGATAATTTCAAATTAATTCTTAGAGTAACTAATAAGATTAATTGAAACATTGTTTGACACAAATGATTCAGGCATAAAACTCATCTCATTAAAAATAAAGCTACACAGTGATGCTAGGTAAAGCAAATGGATCCAAGTAGAATTGCATGACTACTGCAAAGCAGTGTTTATGAGCACATCAATCAATTAAATTTTTATGTTCTATTGTTATTTCCTTTTTCCAAGCATCTAGATAGGTAGGGCTTTGTGTTTGATGGAATATTTCTGGAATGTCTGACTTCTTTTTGGTAGTCCTACTGGCCGTGCTAACAAGGATGGCCATATATGCAAAATATTATTCATTTTTGCTATTCATTTGTCTCCTGACTGAGAAATGACAATCGTGGTTGTCAATAACTGAGACCATATAATGTGAGTCAGGGACTAATCAGGCATTATGAACATGGAGTAAACAAAATGAAGGACTGATAAGCTAAGGATAGATACCTCTGTCCAACCCTGTTTTACCCAGTCTTTCTCCTTTGGGGTTGGTTTCTTTGCCTCTGTACAATCTTCACAAATCACAAAACATTAATATTACTTTGCAAATATGCCCAAATGGAAGAGATCTTTTTGCAGACAAATAATATTTGCAAGGTAATTTGACAGTCTTTTTCTTTTATATGGGGTTTTAACTTTTTATACGTCATGTATAACCATAAGAATTAACTTAGGCATGGAGACTCATGCACAAGCTAGTAAATGGTTATGAGAGAAACAGCCGATGGATAGGGAGCATGAAAAATTGAAAAAGAGACAAGGAATTAAACTCTATTATTTCTCTTATTCCTTAGGAGCATGAGTTGCAGCTATGCTAATGGTTAGATCAGCAGCATTTAGAGGAGTAAAATGATAATGGATCCACATGGCTGCTATGATAACACTCAGCATACTGAATAATTACAGAGACATTGGTAGCATGTTGAGCTTCCCAGTGAACGTAATTAATGCAGTCAGGGCCTCATTTTCTCACTGAAGCCTAAATCTGGAAAAAAGGCTCCAGCTTCTGCAAGGTTCTACGGCAAAAGTCATGGCAATCACATAGCCACTTCAGAACAGAGGAGCACAAAGAAAGAAAAAGAATTACACTGCAAAATCAGTGTTTAGGCAAAACACTTTCAAAATGCTTGTTCCATGAAAGTGTAGGGCTTAATGCTTATAATCAAGGATTATGCTTTCTTTTCATCTAACAGCCACACTGATTTATCTTAGTAATAGTTTTCAGCAGCCCTAAGAAGTAGCAGCAGTATGTGAATCATTGCAACATTTAACGTGTGATAAAGTTCTCAAAGCTACTGAGTAAATTTGGGCTCTTTTTTTTATGCTATGTCAAAGGTATTTTTCCTTCTGTTTGTATTTTGTTCCAGAATCTGCTTACAGCTGTAGCCAAATCTAGTCCTGGCAATGAAATGAATTAATCTGAGGTCTGAATTTTTCATCCCATCAGTTTATGGACAAAGAACTCAGTGACTCTGATTCTGGTTTCTTCCCTGATCTCTGGGGTTTTCCTTTCCCAACTCAGGCCATCCCTGGCACATCCCTGGAAGGACAGCCAGCTGCCTTACGACAGCATCCACTGTCTACAGCCAGCCTCTCCCGCAGTCCCAGAGCAGGTCTCCTCTCTCAGTAACCTCCTGCCAATGGATGTTCTTTATTAAACAGGCACCAATTACAATTAGATTAAATAAAACAGACTTTATTTGACACAAGTAATGGAAAAGAGAGAGAAAATAAAAATAACTAAATGTAAACAAAATAAATAATAACCAACACCTAGACAGCCTAGCTAGTTAAACTAAACCTCGTAATTGCAAGATATTGATTGAGTAGGATTAAAAATCTTTTATCTCCTTGATGTTTACATGGCTCTTTTCAGTAGTCCTTTTGAGTCTGGCAACTCATAAGTCCTTTCAACAGAGCTGAGTAAGGTCCTTCTTTTCCTATGATGATTATTTCTTCCTGCTTTTTCCCCCTTTTTCAATACTCCTGGGCCAGTATCTTTATTTTCTTGTCTGTTAATGTTCACTTAGAACATCACTAACTTTAGAGTGAAGCCAGTATATTATAATATCTAATATTAATATATTAATCAATATTTTAGTATATATCAATATATTAAGATTTCAATATATAAAATATCCTGTTAATATTTTAGTAACATTTGTATCAGTGTCAGAGTTCATACACAGTTCACAGCAGCACAAAGGTAACACATAATGCAAGGTGACATGTCCCCTCCCCAGGGCTCTAACAGGTACACACACTGCTTTTATGGTAGAACAGTGGCAGCACTTCTCAGAACAAAGCACTGGGAAAAACTCCTGAGGACACCTCAAATTTTCTGTCTTGTATTATGTTTTTGGATAGTGAAATGTTCTGTCCTATCCTAGTACTAGTAGACATTTTAGAGGTGAATATACATGGATTCAATTGCTCTTTTGACAATGTTCTTCTGTCTTGTCCCAGGGTGATCGTGTCATTGTGAAGCCTGACCTGTGGAGCACACCAGGGTACGTTCAGAATTCAAAAAATTATCTAAGTCACAATGGCAGCTCATGATAAATGTTTTGGGGCTTTTTTAAGTTATATTTTTAAATAATATCTTCCTATTTGGTCTAAACAGCATAAAAAGTTTTGTTCATCTGTTATGTTTTTTTGAAGTAATGAGAAGATTTAGATAATAGGTACCACGCACCATCAGTGATAGAAAATTAGAAATATTGTACACAAAATGAATGTATCAAAACTTTGTTTATTATCAACTAATTCAAGGAGAGCAGACCATAATTAAAACTACATTTTTATATATCACTTATCTTCTATGTGATTACCTCTTGATTATTTGGATCAGTTAATCCTGGTGTACCATTTGGTTGTAATAAGCTTCATAGTATTTTTTCAATCAAGAAAAATAATCACTTCTGATCTCTAATTTTAAATGCTATCTCTCAAGAAAAATCTCATCTATCTTACTCAGAAAGAATATGTCACACAATTTTGAATTCACAGAAGTATTGATTCTGAGTCCATTACCATTTCCTAGTTGAATGCTTAGTTCAAAGAAATCAGAGTAATTATCAGCACATATAGTGAAGTTTCTTTCAAAATCCCACCCACATCTTTCTAATCTTCCTTCCTTCCTTCCTTCCTTCCTTCCTTCCTTCCTTCCTTTCTTTCTTTTTTTCT
>JANIJG010004999.1:58454-73988 GCA_024611175.1 Megaceryle torquata | reverse complement strand
CTTACAGTAAAGAAGTTCCTCCTCATGTTAAGGTGGAACCTCTTGTGCTCCAGCATACATCCATTCCCCCTTGTCCTGTCACAGGGCACGAGTGAGAAGAGGCTGTCCCTTTCCTCCTGACACTCAGCTCTCATATATTTATAAACATTTATATGCATGATTTCCAGTGGTACAACAGAAATGGCCAAGAACCAGGCTGTGGCTGTAGTGCCACTCTTACAAGGCTGTATGCCCTGAGCATCTCCCTATTTTGCCTATACCTTAGCCATCTCTGACTACATTTGTATGACATTAAAATGCTGTCTTTTGTCCACGTTACTGAATCTTTTATCGAAGCCAAATCTGA
This sequence comes from Megaceryle torquata, assembly GCA_024611175.1. NCBI lineage: Eukaryota > Metazoa > Chordata > Aves > Coraciiformes > Cerylidae > Megaceryle > Megaceryle torquata. The sequence goes on along the minus strand of JANIJG010004999.1, from coordinate 73,642 downwards.
ATTTGGGGAGATAAAAAGAAATACCAGAAGTCCTTAATGTGAAAGATTCACTTTAAAGACTTAAAGTGGATTTCTGACTTACTGGAAATGGAGGACTGAACTGTCAGTAGTGATTTTCCAAGGTGCAGTGCAGATCTTCTTCCCATATACAGTAGAATATTTCTCTAGCTTGAAATCCAGTGGCCTTTTGCTCAGAGAGAGCATCTTTACCTTTTGGTCTGATACTAAATATTTTTGGCTCCAGCCTACTCAGGTCCTGTGCGATGGTGTATTAGAATCAAAAAGAGGCAGCAAAAGGCTGTCATGTGCCATGACACTAGCACAGACTAGTGAAATATTTCCGTCTTATTACAAACAGCTTTAAGTTCACACTGAACATGAGAAGAAAGAAGAGAACTTACCCATCTTAATTTTTCTAGCTATGAAGATTAGATGCTTACTTTTTGACTGTACCCTCTCTCTGACTCAGAAATAACCACTGGAACCTGTCATTCTGTCCTTGTTTTCTAAGATGCAGAGGCTGATCAGAGATAAGCTAAGTAATCTAACTGGGAATGTATGGTCTTAATTTTGTTAAAATAATTAGAGCAAGAATGCTACTCATTAATAAGAATGACAGAATAGTAGTCTGTCTCTCTATATGACTGTGACACTTATCCCATCATAGTTTGACTTCTATGAGAAAATAAAAAAGCTAACCTTAACAATATCTTAAGTCATAAGCTGCTTCTAACTTATGTCTTGTCCTTGAGAAAAATTTTATTGGCTTGTATTGCCTACTTACAGTTCAAAATTTTGTCTTTTAGCATATTGTTATCTCTTTAAATCAAGATCTACTATCATCTATTTAAATCGAGGTTCATTGTTCCATATCTGCTGATACGATAAAACAGTAGAGGAAAAGCTCTGAACTTCCTTCAGCTAATAAAGAGACTTGAAGGATGAACTTAGTGTATGGCTTTGACTAGACCATCTAACCTCAGGCCCACTGTCACAGGACTTTATTTTCAGTGCAATTACTACTGATTAAGGAGAAAAAACTTGTCTACTGATCCATTTAATATCTTCCAGATCCCTATCCTCTGTCCCTTAATCCATCATTTTCTGAAGTGACAACACTGCTCACCATCTCATCCACTACACATAGTACCTACTGATGGAAACTTTCCACAAATCAGACTGAAAAACACGGGCATTAATGAAAAGAAAATATATAGAAAAGTCTGAAATTGAGAGCTGACCTAGGGAATTGCAGCTCCCTAGTTTTAACTAGCTCAGAGGTTTGTTTTCTCTTACTTACTTCTTGAAAACATTTTACATTGGCTGTACTTTGTTTTCCAGCTGTCAGAGTTAGAAACAAATCTGGTTTATCCCTGGTGGTTTTGTACTTTTATTTGAAACAATTTCATATTATACATTTTAAGTCTAGAACACATGTTTTGGTTTTTTTTCAACATTCAAACTGAATTTAGAAAGCTGAAGGAAAACATTTGCAATGCATTTTGTCCATGCAAAGTTAACTGACTGCAAACATATAAACTGTAATAAGTTTAAAAAAATCTTTCTCTAAATCAAATTCACTTTCCTCAAAAGTGTATTTGAAAATGAAAGCAAAAAGCCTTTACTTTGGCATTTAAAATTGTTCTGTTGTTTTCAATCAACTGTGACTTTCCCTGAAGGAAAAGTCACAGTTTGCACTGCACGTAATACTTCAAGCTTCAGAACCTCTGGTATTAGCATGCATTGTAGAGTCTAGTAGGTAGTAGTTGTTCACTTTCGGAGATGAACTTGCAAGAATTTTGTCTCTTTTTGCCACGTGGAGAAGAGTCAGTATTTTTCCTCTCTACTTTCTTCAAGAAAAAAAATATATCCTTGAAAACCTCAAGAAGGGGGATGCCAGCAGCGAGAGGAAAGAAGGTAGAAGAGAGTGTGAAAACCATGTACAAAAGCAAAACATTGGTGAAGCCTTATTCTTACTAGCCTGAGCAAGAAATTAATTTGAGGCAATAAGACTGCTTTTCCTATGGTCAGTACCTTAGCTTTCATAGACAGATGGGGTGCGAACTAAACAAGCTAGAGGAAATGTGAGAAACCATGGAGAAGAAATTGTTACAACAGTAGAAAATTTCCAATTCCCTGCAGAGGATAACTAGTTAGTTAAGCTGATGATGACAGGACTGCAGAGTTTGTGTACTGACATTTCTTCTCAAAACAAAGAACTACTAATATTGTTATTACTGCCTCTCTTAATGAAGTTTGTAACATTGCAAAATTATTTCTTGGGTGTCTTTTTTTTTTTTTTCCCAGGAGGCTATAATTTTACCAGATGTAATCAAGAATCGAAATTTCACAAACTGATGTTCACAAAGTCGCAGTCATAATGTGCGCTCTGATACAGGACTGTATGCGGGATAAAATTATTCTATTTAATTTGAAGATGGATAAAATCTATTCATTTGTCTGGTTCTTCCATATAACATTGAAAATTGTTGCCTACAGAAAGGTTTCTGCTTCCTCAGATAAATTTAATTTTAGATGCACTATATGTTCACTGGGGAAAGATTACACAGCCTAATAGAGCTAGGTCTATTCAGTTCTCATCTTCTCCTTTCTCTATTGCCAAGTCAATATGTGTATATTTAGTTGTTTCTTTATATGGACTCCCTTGTTACTTTAGTAATCTTTCCACTTGTATTTCAACACTTTTTGAACAGAAACTCTTGAGAATAAAACAGTCTGCAAAGGTAAGTTCAACTTAAGTTTTCAAAGGCTATTTTTATCCTTCTTGACTCATATAATTTTCTAGTTTGTTTTTTAAAACATCCATCATATCTAACTGCATATAATATCACTCCACATTCTGTATAGGCTTCTGTAGCTAAAAATTACAATATAATTACATACACATAAATGCTTAGTTATTTAGCAATTATAGCATAATTGTGACTGTTTCTTGAAATACTAACATATGGAAGAGTGTTTTGGTACTGTGAATCTGGCTATATGTGAATTATCCTTGTTTAGAAGTTTTGAATTCAAAAAGTTGATAACTGTTTAACCAGGACTGCTCTTCATATTTGTAAAAAATATTTCCTACATCTAAGTTGAGAACATAAATTAGGCTGGTTTTAAGAACATAGTTAAGAAAAATCCTACCTCCAAAGCAGGGAGAACAAAGGTGTTTAATATTTAGAGTTATTTTCTTCAAACTAAATTCATGCCAGTGAACAGCAAATAGCAGTGCAACCATTCCATCAGAAGACATGGTATCTGATCAATTTAAGCAAAGGCTTCTTACCATAAGAGGCTGCAAAAATTCACTTCCTCATATTTTTTCCTTTGCATTTATACCTTTGTCTGCTAATACTGCTATATACGTCAAATACATCTTACATCATCAGCATGTCTTGATATTAGCCTGTAAAGTGTGTCTGTAGAGAAAGGTAAACATGATTTTTGAAGTCTTCCAAACTGAATTCCATATTTCTTTCTTATCATGATGTTGAGGCCAAGATAATGGGGTTGATTTTGTCAGCATTCTCCTCAGCATCACAAGACAAAAGTCTGAAAATTCTCAGACAAGGAGGGAATTGAAATAAAATCTCTCTGGAGTTGGGTGGCTTTTCCCAGTAAGATTAACAGAGTAGGATTAAAGGGAAGCAGCTGTAACACCACCTGCAGATATGACATAAAAAGAAAGCAGAGAGTCTGTGTTATCAGCTCCTACCAATTAACTGTAACTGCATTTATTTAATTTGACTAGTAATCAGCGTAGATAATTTTAAAAGATTGTGAGAAAACTGTAAAAAATAACCCAAGCTATTAAATCAGAACTAGTTGATTGAGAAATCGAGTTGGTTTTGGGACATTTGATATTTAACCTAGATCCATTAAGTATAAATATTATGTTTGACACTCATCAGAGTATGATCTCTGAGAGAGTTCAGTCACTGTCTATAATTACAGCATGGTACAGGAAGTGAAGGTTGAAAATGAAGAGTGATGAGAAACAGTAGTAGCCTACAGAGGGTGGAGACAAGGATAGTTAGCCTGGGGTGAATATAGAGAAATTGTCCAAGCAGACAGAGATGAGGTTAGGAAAACTAAAGCCAAGATAGAAGTAAATCTGGCCAGGAATGTCAAGGAAAACAAGAAAACTTCTATAGGTATGTCGGTGATAAAAAGATTAGGGAAAATGTGGGCTCTCTCCAGGAGGAAACAGGAGACCTATTTACCCAGAACATGGAGGAGGCTGAGATACTCAACTTTTTTTACCTCAGTCTTCACTGGCAAATGCTCCAGTGAAGAAACATAATGCCAATTTTTAAAAAATGAAGAAAGACCTGGGGAACTAGAGACCAATCAGTCTCACCCCTGGGCCTGGCAAGATCATGGAATGATCCTCCTGGAAATTATGCTAAGGCACATGGAAAACAAGGAGGTGACTGGTGACAACCAGTGTGGCTTCATTAAGGACAAATCACAGGGTTACAACATTGGTGGATAAGGGAAGAGCAAATGACATCATCTACTTGGGCTTGTGCAAAGCATTTGACACTGACCCTTATCTCAAAACTGGAGAGACATGGATTTGACAATTGGACCACTCAGTAAATAAGGAATTGGCTGGATGGTCTCACTTAAAATGTTGCGGTCAACATCTTGATGTCCAAGTGGAAAGAAGGGACAAGTGCCATTCTTCAAGGGTTGATACTGGGACCAGTGTTGTTTAACATCTTTGCTAGTGACATGGACAGTGGAATTGTGTGCACCCTCAGTAAGTCTGCTGATGACACAAAGCTGTGTGATGTGGTCAACACGCTGGGGGGAAAGGATACCATCCAGAAGGACCTTGACAGGCTTGGGAGGTGGGCCTATACAAACCTCATGAGGTTCAGCAAGGCCAAGTGTAAGGTCCTGCACATGGGTTGGGGCAATCCCAAGCATGAATACAAGCTGGGTGATGAGTGAATTGAGATCAGCCCTTCAGAGAAGGCCTTGGGGTGTTTGTTGACAAGAAGTCAACATGACTTGGCAATGTGTGCTTGCAACCCAGAAAGCCAAGTGTATCCTGGGCTACATCAAGAGGACCGTAGCCAGCAGGTTGAGGGAGGTTATTCTACCTCTCTGTTCCACTCTTGAGAGACCCTGCTTGGAGCACTGTGTTCAGCTCTAGGGTACCCAGCATAAGAAGGACATGGATCTGTTGGAGAGAGTCCAAAGGAGAACCATGAAAGTGATTAGAAGGTTGAAACACCTTTCCTATGGTGAACAGGCTGAGGGAGTTTGGGTTGTTCAGCCTGGAGAAAAGAAGGCTCTGGGGAGGCCTTATAGTGACCTCCCAGTACTTAAAGGGGGCCTACAAGAAAGCTGGAGAGGGACTTTTTCAAGGGCATATAGTGATAGGATGAGTGGTAATAGCTTTAAAGGGAAAGAGAGTAGATTTAGATGCAAGGAAGAAGTTCTTCACTGTGAAGGTTGCAAGGCACTGGAATAGGTTACCCAGAGAGACTGTGGATGCCCCAACTCTGGAAGTGTTCAAGGCCAGGTTGGGTAGGACTTTGAGCAAACTGGTCTAGGGGAAGGTTTCCCTACCCATGGCATAGGGGTTGGAACCAGATAATTTTAAGGTCCCTTCCAAGACAAACCATTCTAGGATTCTATGGTTCTATGAATAGAAGAGGAATAATTGGACAACATGAAGTGTGAATTAAAAAATCTAAAGAGGTTGAAACTCTTGAGGAGTATAGGAGAGGACTGAAAAGGTTCAAGCAAGATAATTGTATCTTTGTGAAGCCAAGGGGAAACCCTGAAAAGAAAAATGGAATAAGGCGAGTTTTCTCATTTCAGTATTGAAGTGTATGAGATTAATTTAAGAATCAACACTTAAATGAGAAAGAGCAAGGTAGTTAATACACTGTGTTATAGAAATTTAACAAGCATTGTAATCCAGGAAGTGGATTCATGTAGTATGTATTTGAAAGCATTGAGACAAATCGACTGTTCTGAAAGCTTTGACAAATCCTTACCTGAGATTAGACTGTAACCAGAAACCAGTCAAAACCTGTAAGAAATGCAAAACTAAGAAAATAAAGAACATCAGATTTACTTCTCAGATTAGATTCAGAAAAATAATATGATGATGCCAGGCTGCATAGCAAACAGATTAGGCTGTAGTGTCAGAGTGGAAAAATTTTCTTGCAGGTATGTCTGAGAACATAGAAATGACTAGAACAAATTAAAAAAAAAAAAAAAAAAATTTGAAAAGGTGACAATACAGAACCTTACCAGAATAAGAGAGCAAGAAGCATAATTGAAGTACAGCCTATAGAGGTGCTCAGCCTTTCAGCAGAACCACTATATTCAAGGGAAGATAAAATTTGTCATTAAAAGACTGAAATGATCTAAAAATATATGTAATAATAATAATAAAAGAATAAGAATTTGTGAGACTAGTGCATGTTTCAACAACATCCTTTGGTTATGGTGAAAATTAGAGAAGTCCTCATTCTATATACATCCATTGCTCATAACAAAGTTAATGTGATATCTGAAAATGAAAAAAAAAAAAAAAAAGTTAAAGCATACTTTTATTTACATGTGTGGATAGGAAATATTAAGGTTAGTCACCTGGTCTGTCACCCCAGGATAAATACCTTTGACTTTCTCCATACTTAAAGCCAGCTAGTGGTTTTTTTACATGGGTTTCTCTTACCTTCCCACATCCCACCTTAAATGTGTTACAAGGATGTATCATTCTTAACACCTTTGTCTTTCTTGGTCTTCCTCATATACACCTGAATTATTGAAGATGGACAGATGTAGTTCAGAGGTTCTGGATGACATTCACTCAAAACATATATTTATGTTTGGTTTATTTTCCCAGCACATAACATAACCATCTAATGAATAAGAGCTGTGAAGATGTAGTTCAGATCTCACTTAAGTGATTTGTGCTTTCAGATAGGCTTCAATACATCACACAAAGGAAAAAAATATATTCTTAGTAAGTTGAGAAGTTATATAAATAAAAGGCTGACATTATACTGACACTTTGAAAAAATAACATTCACATCAGAGTGAGACTCAAAAATGTTATAAATATTGCATATAAGAACACAGAAACTTTATAAATGGTCCACAGTTCACATAGAAGTTTTTGTATATGCTGGAAGATACATATTGATTTTGGATTATGATTCCCACTTAGCAGAAGGATAAAGAATAAAAACCACAACCATTACAAATTTGACTTCATGTACAAATCAATATTTGCGAGATATGAGACATGAGCCACAGTAATGATATATAAAAAACAAGTTTTAACACTTTGCAAAGGTTTATTATTTTAGGTATATTTTTTTCAGGCCCAAGACAGACACAGTCAAATGGAAAAACAACTGTCAAAATTACTTGAAGGATTCTTAAAAGCCTGCTCTGTTACCTCAGATCCGCATTTGATCCTGGTAAGTTACAGGACACTTCCTTCTGAATCTAAATTCTCAATGGCCTGATGTTATTTATAAAAAGAAAGGGGAAAAAAACTCAAACCAACCCCAAGCAAACAAAAACAAACAAACAATCAAAAACCCAAAACCAAACAAAACCCCCAAACAAACAAAAGAAAAAAAAAAAAAAACAAACCCCACAATATTATTAAAAGTAAGAGTATTGTGAATTCATTTTGTCTCCATTTAAGGCTCAGGGCAAGTCCACATGAAACATGGATTAGTCCCCTTAGCAGGCAGCCTGATGAGTGACCTGGCCTTGTGCAGAACCTCTAGTCTTGCCTGGTTCACCAGACCAGAACTGGTAAATCAGATTTATACTTCTGAGGAGAGAGAAGAATTGCTTTTAATTTTCAACTTAAATTCCCGTCTCTTAATAAGGTTTATATGGAAATTATGGTTGTAATATTAAAACATCATAAAAGTATAAAAAGTATTTTTTCCAATTGTCTGCAACATAGTCATTAACAATTAACATAAAATCAAAGATGTTAAATAATGAACTATATTTTTTTAATTATTATTATTTGTAGCTCCAATAAAAGAAATCAAGATATTAAAAATATATGCAAACAATGCATGGAGCAGAAATACAGATCCCTGACATAATTGTCAGGCTGCATCAAAATGGAACTGGAGGAATGCACCACAAATATAAAACCCTGCCAGCACCCATGTTATGCAACCATCATCCCCAGGAATTTTGTCTTCACAGCATACCACCACCTGCAGATGAGGGTAGGCAGAGAAAAGGTGAAATGAAAGAATGAAATGGGGAAAAGGGCTGCCATAAGAGCAAGTGTGAAACTTACTTGTTCAGCTGCTCTTGTCAGAGCCCTGCACTTCTAGCTCTGATCACTTTGATGCTGAAACAGAAACTGAAAAGTCTGATTTTCTGCCTCGGAATTTGTGAACCTCAACCAGTGCTTGCTAACTGAGGTGCTTAAGGTCACCTCAGAGAAGCCCGCCTTCCCTGGCATTTATAGAGGGTGCCGAAAAGACTGATGTTTTTAAAGCTGAAAGCTAAGCACAGAATAAGCTGTGAATCATGTCCTTAGCTACTGAATTATTTCTGAGTAGTACTGAACTAGAGTTGAAGAGGCCAAGATTTGGGAAACTCCAAAGAGCTTAAATTATCTGCTGACAAGTTCAGTTTTACTTAGAGTGCAACTAAGTGTTTTATATGCAACACAGGACATACACAAGGCCTTCAGCCTGTATACACTGGAATTTACTGAAAGTAAGGACCATTAAAAAAATCCATACACAAAGTGGGATTTTTTAATCTTTTAAAAAGTGACATTGTTAGGCCTACAATTGTTCAGAAATGTTTTTCCTTTAAGCAATTTCTAATGGTTGTCACTATGATTTAAAGTCTTCTACAGAATCTCTCACATAAGGTATGCCTGCCTAAATTACTTTGGACCTAATTTTAGATAAACTACTATGGCAAGTGTTGAATAAATGCATGAGTAAGCAAAGAAAAGCAAAACAGATATTTAACATTTGTGACTGGTGTTATCTTTCCAGAGTATTTGAATAGAAGTAGTTTAGGTTTGTTAATTAGGTTCCACACAAAAAATTCATGTTCAAAGACATGACATTGCATTCATCATCTTTCTGAAAGGCTTGTCATGTACTACTACTGGATAAAAAACCAATCTAATGCAGATCAATGTCAGGTACATTTCTCTATAAGACACTATCTTAACCCTTGGCTTGAGGGAACTCTCAGAACAAACATACATTTAAGCCAAGATTATTTTGCTGGGGAAAAAATGCAAACGCTCAAATAAAAAAGATGTGTTCAAAAAAATAAGTTACTTCACAGCAATATGTATTTGAAATTGTACCTGTGCAGTGTTTTTCTATGCTGATCTTTTTGTTAATAAAACTTTGATGAGATTGTTCTTAGTCTATTCTGTTAACTTTTTTAAAAATTAATTCAGCAATAATAAAATTAAATCTTTTAATTTGAGGAAGGAGGGGAAGAACCAAGCAAGAGCCCAGAAACTGAGATCTTTGCACACTCTCAGGTTCAATGAACTGCCACCCCGAGTTAGAAAATCAAGTATTCAGCCTAAGGCTCCTAGAGCATAAAAAAAGTATGTTCCTAGACCAAATGCATATACCATAACGGGTGACTATAAAGGACGCTTTGCTTTGGTTACAGAATCACAGATAGGTATTATTCCCCTTATTTTGTCAGTTTAATTCCAGCCTTTATTTTATCTGGTCAAAACCAAAAGTATCACATCATTTGTACTGGAAATCACACATCCAACTTTATCTAACTTTTGCCAACCACTGAAAATTGTTTTTTAGAGCTATCATTCTGCTTGGCCAAATCCCTTTGATTGGGATTTTCAAAGCAGAGTGATTGACAAATGGGGCCCCTAATCAATAGAGAGGGCAAATTTTGAATACAGATTAATGGTACAAACATCACAGGTCACAAGATAAACAATATTAAACACTCTACATGAGGTATTTTTTTAATGTGTCAAATGTACCTAAAAATCAATAAAAAGGAAAGAAAAAACAAACTGCCCTCTATAAATAAACAACAGCTGCATTTACTGCTTAAGGCATGTCTCTCATCTGACTGAACAGAACTGCAGTTCAGTTCTCATCGTACCAACACAGATGGATCACAAGAATGACACAATCCTCACCTTGTAACTCCTTGTCATGAGCTGGTTTCTGTCCATTATCAACGTAAGCATCCCAAAAGCTGCTGTGATGCTGCTTGCCAGTGTCACCACAGCTTCAGATGGCAGCTCTAGTTCAGCAAGGCTAGGGGAAGATGAACCTGTGGCCTTTGAGCCTGTCTTGTGATGAGAACAGTGGATAAGGAGGGAAACTGCTCAGCAGGGGAGGTCAGGTCTACACAGAGAGAAGACTGGTTTCATTCACGTACACTTGTGGCAATGCCTCTGTGAATATCTCTAATGTCAAATGGTGTTCCAGTGACACTGTCCCTCCTTTGAAGTGTCCTTCTGGATGTCCTGAGTACAGTCCAGTAGGGGTGCAACAGAAATGCTCTCACTGACAGGTTACCATCCACATTACTATGCAAATGACAAGCATCAACAATAACCTTGCTCAGGGCAACTGAGCTCAGGCAGCCCATACTCACTATACCATGCAGAATGACATCAAGGGTTCTCTGGGGTGACTAGTCTTCTGTATTCTCCCAGCCTGAAAAACAATTGTTGTACTTGCACATATTGAAAAATAGAAAATAGATCACCATCCAGCTGGGAATTCTCATACCACCAGAATGGGAATGGAAATCACACCACTGGGTGATCAGTGATATGCAGCTTGTTTTGTATAAGTAGGAAGATGCTAATTTTGTGAACAGCTGCCTATTTACTTTGATCTTTTTATTAATAAAATATTGAGATCAATGAGTAATATTAAGTTTCACACAAATAGCTATTGTGAGTGTTTATAGAGGACAAGAAATCTTGTCTTCTGGGTACATTATGTCTCTAAAGTATTTCCCAAGGATGTATCAGGTTGTACAACTGTTGTTCAGCTGCCCAAAAGCATCATTTACAGTGATCATTGACGTGTGGATTCCAGCCTGCTATGCCAAGATCTGTAGCAGCCATTTTTCCAGGCTCAAGGGAGACAGCACTACCAACCTTTGGACCAAAGTGAAGTTGCCCTGCCAGACTGATACAAGCTCCTGACAGTACAACCTAAGTAACCTTTTGCTTCTTGTAAATGGTCCCTGGCCATGAAGCCAAGCCCTGGGAATTTCAGAGAACATCATATTCCAGACTGCGGCTGATGGGGAGCTGAGCCAGATGGGATTTTCACCTTGACTAAAGCTTTGTTGTGAGTTATAGAAGCAACAGAGACATCTGGAACATGTTTTTTATGAAGTTGTATGGTATGCATATACAAGGATTGCACACAGAACAGGCAAGGAGGATGAAAGATAAGTGCCATTGCAAGGCTTGTGGATAAGAGGCATCCTTAAAAGCACTCTTGGAAGTAAGCATGACAACTTTTCTATGAACATGCTGGCAGCCTGCAGTGCAGGTGCTGGTGGCAATTCCCACACCTGGTGCTCTCAGAGGAGGGGCATCAGGGGTCAGTGTAGGACAGCATGGTACCCATGGCAAATCCCACCTGCCCTGGCAGATTAAGGCACTTTATGATCAGAGTGTGCTGGTGTCACAGAACATTTCACTCTCAGCATAGCCATAGGGAGCATGTCATAATGAGCACTCATATAGGAAAAGGCTTTCTCTGACAATCTGATCAGATGACCCTCAGGTGGTTGGGGTCTGATTAGCCAAAAAAACCCTGGAGTGGGCAGAAAGCTGGAGTGGTTCTGCTGAAGTCAACAGAGTTGTATGGATTTACACTAGCTCAAGCCCTGCTCTAGTATTTTAGAAATAATGGTCTAAAGCCTCAGATAATGTATGCATGCCAGAATAATTCTGTTAGATTCATACATAGACTGAGGATCTGGCCTTTTATTGAAATGAGTATGCTAGATTTACCCTTTGGTTTGTTTAAAATATTGAAAACAGTAACGAGGTTGTTGATTGGTATGCTGCTAAACCACGGGCACAGTAGTTTGTATGCTACATGGCTGTGTTTTATGTATGTCTGTACCAAGCAACACAGCAAAAGTATATCAGAGCAGTGACAGAATAGGTAGTAAGGAAGTAAATCTGCCCGATGGCAATCATTCATCATACATCCCTTACTTTGCCAAATTTTACAGTGAATGCTGCATATAGGTTTTTTCCCATCTGGAGCGTGAGGTCCTTCTTTTTTTTTTTTTCCTTTTTTATTTTTTTAGCATCCATAAGTATTTCTCATGGCTCAGATACTTAAGAAAGGATAGGGAAAAAGGAATGTGCAAAGAAGAAATTGAAGGTTCAGTGATGTTCATAAACTCTGGCATTTTTTGAAGTCTTTTGATTAGGTTAGTTTCGGAGCAGAAGATATTTCACATCATAGGCAGATATACAAACACTTTTTCGAACTCTGTAAATGAGCTGCATTTGCACAGAGATGGGAAAACTAAGTATCAACTATCTAGCCCATTTTTCTACACTCTGTACTCCTTAAATCTCTATGTGTTATGATGACTGTTACTACTGAATTAGTGCACAGTCTCTAACAATGCATTAGACAATATACAGAAATTCTAGATATGTTCAGAAACAGGTTACAAACTCAGGCATACTATCTGCAAATGTTTGTGCATAGGGATAAATTCAGACCCCGGTCTTTTGAACTCAATGGGATTACTTATGAGAGCAAATTAACACATAAATGAAAGGTCTTAGCAGTGGTAAATTTTGAATGTAATCTCAGAAGTGAAATGATGATCTCTTCAAGTCAAATAAAAGATGGGGAACATTGGTGGTAATTTTACCCCAGTGGGAACAGATGGGCAGGTTCAAGTGATGGAAGTGTTAAGTAAAATAAATGAAGACAATAAGAAGGTAAATTTAGATATTAGTTATTTAGCTGAAGCATATAATTGTTATGATGATCCAGTTAAATCCAGTTAAATGTTCTATTGTTGTTTTCTTCTTAAAGAAATATATGTTGTAGCAAATTAATAGAAGACAAAGAAGTCAGAAAAGTCTATAGTAAGGGCTCTTTTTTGTCCACAATATAACACAGGAATTTCTAAGAAGACTTGCAATCAGTTGGAAGTCAATGCCAATCGAACCCATGCAGGGAAGCAATTCTAAGGATAAGGAGGCATCACTAAAATGACAATCATGAGTAATTACTGTAATGACCTTGTTTATGTATGTCACTTTCTCAGCTTCAGCTGAACTCTGGTGATTAACCAACAAAGGAGCAACCTACTGAGTCAAAACCACCCAATTTTTTCACGGTCACGTGGCATACACTTGAATTATTGTTTTCCTACCTAAAATCTTCATTGCATTTGAAACCAGTGTTGACAGAATAGAGGCGGAGGATGTTTTTGGAAGAATTACTAAGACCATACTTAGATACCTTAAGATCTAAGAAGCTTAGAAATCTACTCTAGTACCTTTATTTTGTCCTCAGGAGAAGACAATAGACAAAGCCTAGATCTCTGAAACTGGTGAATGTCTGTCTTGTCTCTCACAGTTTGACTCGATTTGATATATCTCCACTTCATGCTTGAGTGCAAGCTGGTAGTAATTTTATCTATATTGTACCTGTATAATGCAAAATTATGATTGTTCCATGTTGAATTCCAATTTATCTTGATTCAGTAAGAAACAACATATGGGCTTATTATGTATTAACTGCTGTAAAGTGATATTGCTGGGAAGATACATTGCATGGAAAATGTTTGTCTCCCATCACAGAGGTCCAGTCCACCAGAAGACCTATTAAATACCTCATGCCTGATGCTTTGACATACAGATGGATTTTGGTACCAGTTTGGAACCCATCTAATTGAGTCAGTGCGACAGAGACTGGCTTCAGGGCAGGTAAGACTGCTCTGAGAAGGGACCTGTAGCTAAAAGGGCCAACAAAAAGCTGTTTTGGGGGCTTTCTGAAGCCAGGAAAAGCCCTTTGCCTGTGCAGGGGGCTGTCAGTTGGTGGGCAAGCAGCTGAGAGAACCTGGGCAGAGCCAGCTTCACCCACCGTTGATCAGGCTAACTGAAGCCTCAGGGAGGGCAATGCCATGTCACTGCCCACAGCACAGGGTGAGCAAACAGTGCTTGGCTGTGCCCCGAGGACTGCAGCAGCTGTTTGCTGTTCATTGGGCAGGGTGCACATACTCTGCTGGTGCACAAGGTAAGTTCAGTTCCTCTAAGTGTCAGAGGTCAAGTGCTCAGGGTGACCTTGAATCACAAGGTGTCAGTTGCTTGTAGAGATCCAGCCATGGTTGCTACCAGGACAAAAAGGGGGATACATAGTAACAGAAGACAAAGAAAAGGTTGAGGTATTCAACACTTTCTTTGCCTCAGTCTTTAATGAAAAGATTGACTATCCTCAGGACAACTGGGCACCTGAGTTGGCAGATAAGGATGGGGAGCAAAACATCCCTCCTGTAATCCAGGAGGAAGTAGTTAGGGACCTGCTGTGCCACTTAGACCCTAACAAGTCATTGGGTCCAGATGGGATTCCTCCTAGGGTGCTTAGGGAGCTGGCACAAGAGCTGGCTAAGCTGCTCTCCATCATCACCAGTCCTGCCTAACTGGGGGGGGGGGGGTCCCAGATGACTGGAGGTTGGCCAGTGTGACACCCATCCACAAGAAGGGCTGAAAGGAGAATCCAGGAAACTATAGGCCTGTCAGCCTGACCTCAGTGCCTGGCAGGGTTATGGAGCAGATCATCCTGGGTGCCACCAAGTGGCACATACAAGAAAATCAGAGTATCAGGCCCAGCCAACATGGGTTTAGGAAAGGAAAGTCCTGCCTAACCAATCTTATTTCCTTCTGACCGTCTAGCAGAGGAGGGGGAGGCTGTGGATGTGGTCTACATAGGCTTCAGCAAAGCATTCGACACAGTCTCCCACAGCATCCTCCTGAAAAAGCTGGCAGCCCATGGGTTGGACAGGTGCACCCTTTGCTGGATTAAAAACTGGCTGAATGACCGGGTGCAGAGAGTGGTTGTGAATGGTGCCGCATCCAGTTGGTGTCCAGTGACCAGTGGTGTCCCCCAGGGATCAGTACTGGGCCCAGTTCT
>JANIJG010004999.1:14344-39268 GCA_024611175.1 Megaceryle torquata | reverse complement strand
AGGACTCAAAAAAAATCTTGTTTTTCTCCCAGTTAAAGCAAGCACTTTCAATTTGGAAATGATTCAAAGACAATAAATGTGGAACATTATGATGCTATTTCTACAGAAGTACTTTTCCAGACTGGAACTACACTTTGAAGTCAAATTTGTCAAAACATGTCAAGAAAGTGATGAATTACCAATGGAGCCTGTATAGCAGAAACTGAAGCGAGCCATATCCTTCCATTAAGCCACCTTCACGGTCTCTCTTCCTCGCTCAGAGAGTGACAGAAGATTACTAAGGTACAGTACTGACAGCTCTCCCTACCTAGGGCAGTTCCTGGGCTCAGTTTATCTTGGCTTGCTGCTCAGGAATATGAACAGCAAAGTGAGAAATGCTGTTTCATGTATGCTGTTCCTTTGGCTATGGAAACAATGAAGGAGAGATCTGTTTATTGTCTCATATAGTAGATAGCCCTTGGTTGCATACTTCTTTCTCATGTTCCTTTGCTGTTTCCTAACAAGCTCTGGAGGCCTTTTACAAGAAGTTCTGTTCTTATTGAAATAGTGGGCTAAATTGAAAAAAAAGCAGCAAAAAAAAAAAAAACCTAAAAAACAACTGCAGCTAGAATTGGATGACATATTTACCATTGTAACAGAAAAAAAAAAAAAAATAGATGCAGATTAATTAACAGTTCATCACAGTTATGATCAACAACTACTTAAACAGCTAAGAGTATTTTTTAATCTTTGAAATATATAAATATTTGTGGAAGAGATATTTAGCAAAGGTTAGAAATAATAATTGTTCATTTGAATAAGAGACAGACATATGATGTGATTTTTGATTTACTAAAATCCAGAGGTGTTTTGGTTTTGTTTTATGAGAATATAACTGAAGTCACCCAAATAATGAAGTGCTTAATATATTTCAAGCCTCCTTTGCTCACTTGAGCATAATTAAAGCTAAAATAAGTGCCATTTATACTTCCATTTTCCTACTTCTAGAACTAGTGACAAAAAGGGAAGGAAAAAACTCTTCTTAATATTAGGATCAGTATGACTTCAGGAAGGAAGCACACAGTACATCTGTGTGTCCAATCTTCATAGGGAAATATTCAAGAAAAAAGTTGCAATTATTTGACAGATTTCATAATTATTTAATGCACTTCATTTTATGAGTTGACTTCTGATGTTTACAATATATTCTGTGCAATACTAAAACAAATAAATTGTTATAAAAGAGATTGCTAGTTATGGATTACCTCTTTTTTACCCTTTGTGTAAGGACAAAAGTAGCAGTTTAAAGAGGAGAAAGCAGAGCACAACCCATCCCAACATGCAGAATTAAAAGATAGTCCTATGTCAGTCTTCACAAACTCTTGAGAACAGACAGAAATGAAGAACAGATGACAAGAGAAAAGGATGAAGCCTACTTACGGATTCCAGGTTCAGACAGGGATGTAGAGGCCTTTGCCTGGAAGCCTACAGCTTGAGTGGAAGCAGTAGAAGACCACCCTCACACCCTACCTGTGAGGAACTGTGAAGTTAAGGTACAACCTATAGCTCCCTGGACTGCCCATCAGCTTCAAGGGGCATCCAGACCTTCATGCATCATGCCCTTTGGGGTCTTTATCCTCTCCTGCTGACTGAGAAAAGGGAAGACAGTTTACAGTGGGAGGAAGTAAAATCTCTCTCACACAACCTGGGGTTAAAAATTCAGTACTTGCTCTGTTTATACAGCAGCTATAAGGAGGGCACATGCTACAGTTAGTTCCCCTTCTGTCATGATGACTGTCTCCTGGACAGCCTCGAGCACACCGCTGACGTGAGTGCCTTCATCCACCATGGTGTCCTGGTCCTGCAAAACTTTGCACAAGGGATCCTTTGGCAGTGCCTGTTGTCAAATTCAGACCTCTGGAAAACATAAGGGTCAGAACTCTGATCTGAAGGGTCATCATCAGACCACTCCTTTAGAAACCTAGAGCTTTTCACTTATTCATGAATCCCACACCATCACTTTCCTTCCCATCTTGCCTTTCCCCAAAGGAATGAGAGCTGTATAAATTTGCATTTATACACAAATCCAAACTTTGGACAGTTGATACAAGTTCCTCTAGTAATATTATTTTCACATACAGTCAGCGCTGGATGAGAAAACAAAGTTTAAAAGGCTTCCTGGTGCTGGTTGCAGCAGCAGATTTCTCTAGGCAAATGTTGACGGCTGCTGTTTGGGTTTCCCGCACCACAGATTTAAAGAGTGACATGAGTAAAGCGAAATGTTCTTATTGAATATTCTTACAGCTCTGTGGGAAAATGAATGACAATATTGACTATTTACTTTGCATATATTTTTCAAATTATTGCCTTAGCTGGTATTTCATCTTTTTACCTACTGAAACCTTAGTTGTTTCATGCATTTCAATGAGAACAGAGAAGGGTTAGAATCTCCCATTAAAAGTATATGAAGATCCTATAAATTCTATCCAGAAGATGGAAGCACTGGTATTGTTAGTTTTAAGAAAGTTTATCTGCTTAAATCAGACTATTCTATCTGCCAACTATATTTAGCAAGTGGGATATAACACATGTTTTGAAGACAAGTGTTTCCAGCTTACTATGCTCTACTTTGGACCTCTGTTCTTGCAAAACAACATACAGATTTTACTATTGTCTCACCTTATTCCACACTTGTCCTTGAAATTATCGCACTGTGAAGCTCATGCAAACAGATGCAAGATATTGTATAAATACTGAAATTTAAATACAAGGGACTTTTTGCATTGCAGAGTATCTACTTTGAAGTGAATTTGGAAAGGGGAAAAAATGTGAAGTCTCAGATATGAACTGAATATGAATATAAAAACATGACACCTCTCTAATATAGTACATCACTGTATAGCAAGATGCCATATCAGTACCCTTCTGTTGTCTGTGATAATAGAAATCATTGCAGCTTTTATACTATTTAAGACTATAACACAGTTAAAACTTGTGAAAATGCAATTGCAAAGAAATTGCCTGCATATGTTGATAACGCATGGGTCTGCTGTATTTGTCATATTTTAACTCTTTCACAAAAGAACTCAATCATGTATCCAAAGTCAGTATAACAGCATGGAGTTTAAATTCAGCCTAGAACTGTAACAGACACACAATAAAGTGAGATAAAAAAAAAAAAAAAAAAAAACAGCTAACTACAGAATTACATTACTAACTGTATCCAAATGAAAATACGATATTTCTGGGTTTTGAATGCATGTTGAAGATAAAATATGTGAGAATAAGGACAGCAAAAACATGACCGATTACCCTATCTCTGGTGTATTTAGCACTGCATAAATCAAAAGCTGCGTTTGTGAATATAACTTTATGTATGCAGCCATTGCTGTCTGCATCTTTCTGGCTGTAGTTGCGCAGCAAATCAATCTGTGATATTGCTGAAACTGGGCAATTAATGCCAAGTACTTCATCAGGGTCATAATTTTCTGATCTTTAGAATGGACCAATTGGGTCACTTTAAGTAAGTCTGCTACATTTGTATTTCAAAAAGGTATTTCTTGTGGAAGGTAAAAGAGAGGCAGCAACACAGTTCTGGACTTTGCTCTCAGGACCTCTTATCAAACAGAAATTTCCTGTAAGAGATATATCATTGCAGGGAGCTGGATATATATGAAAGCTTAATGCTGCTTCTTCCTGGTGAAGTGCTAAAACTGTAAGGTGAGAGTTTGGGATGGGGCAGGGCTCTTGCTGCCTTCTTTGGTTGTCAGTGCCCCATTACACCCAGACCATTCCAAGAAGGAGCGTTCATCAAACCCCTGGCAAACTCTGGAGCTGTGACAATTATATACCACATCTGTCTTCAGTGTAATCAACCTGTAGGTCATTTATTTCTAGAGGAACATCCTACCTACCTGACCATTCTACAAAGGTATGTAACACCAGCAAAAATCATGCCCATTGTAAATGCCATGAGGCTTCACTGGCCTGACTCAACCTGCCTCAGAGCTGCCTCTCACTGCCTCCAGTGAGAGACTCTGGGTTATCTTCCTGAACAGGCACTTCAGAAATATTTGTCTAATACTAGCTGCAAGGAAATTTTCAGAAGTGAAATATCTATCAAATACAGGCATCCCAGGGCTAGGCATTTTTTGATACAGAATCTGTCTGAGACATGGGAGGATTTTAGACAGGTTCCTGATGTTTATGAACTTTCACTTTGAAATAACAATATTCTAAAAATAAAGTATTGCGTATTCTAACAAATATCATATATTTACAGCATGCATTTCATAACCAGGATTTTTATTCTCCTTAAAGCTTTTAAAAGGATATACAAGGATACGCATTTTTTAAGACACAAAATCACAATATCTCCTTCATTTGTTCATTTGTGCATTTTATATGTGCATTGCATGGCCTTGTGTGATAAAGACACAAGATACATGTGATAGTAACCTCTTCCTGTGGTGACATCTTCACCTAGTCTTGCCAAGAGAAAATGTGTGTAAGGCTCAGTTATTGGAGATGAATGTTTCTTAAGAATAAGGAAAAAGTAATAAAAAGAAAAAGAAGAAATTAAAGAAGTTACTACACATGAAATTAGAATTAAATTATAAGAAAGGGCATGTATTCTAACCAATACATTTATCTACAAGAAAAACTCACCCATCTGCTTCACTTTTCTATACTAAGTCTTCACACGTAATAGTTTCTTTCAAACCAGTACACAAGTTTTGATACCGAAAAAAAATCACATGTATACATTTTCTTCCCATTCGTGTAACATTTATACATCAAAATAAACTTTAAATTATGAACAGAGTGATCCGTAGATACTAGTAATCATGTAACAAAGTAATCCTTAGTTGCTTGAAACTTGTCTCTGTACAAAGGCAAAACTCCTTTAAAAAAATACTGAAGCTTCATTGAGACCTCAACAAGATGCACTTAGAACTATAGGCTAGACTTGCTCATAGCCTTGTAATTTCACTGAAAGCAAAGAATTAAATTTACTGCTTCCATGAGATATAATTATGCAGTGCTTGCCATGTATCTTTCTTTTACTCTAATGTAATTTGGGGGGAGACGGGGACAACAAAACCAAACCAAAAAATAACCAAACAAAACACCACTCGATAAGTGCAAAATACAAAAAAACCCACTTGATAAAGACAAGTAGTTCCATAAGGATTATGATAGCCCAGGGCTGTTGCTGGTATCTATGAGTTCATCTAGCTAGCTCACACTGAAGCTTTTTACTCAGGGAGGTGACTAATGTAAACCTCACTCCTCCCTCTTCAGATAGTTATTTTCAGAAACTTCTTTACTCTGTATTTCACTATCAAATTTAATTGCAATAAGTCAAGATAGTGAAAAAAAAATTGTGCAGGAAGTTGCCATAAAGGCACACAGAACACTCGGAAATGTTTTATGCCCTTTAGAAGCCAGGCAAAAAAAATCAGATGTGATCCATTGTGCAAACTTCTGATTTTTTCAGCTGGCTATATTAAATCTTACTTTTTGATCAATGTAATATTTTTTATAGCATTTATATAAATTTAATTAAAAAAATATAATTTGTAACTTTGCCTTCAAAGTTCTTCCTTTAGAAAAGGGCAGCAGAAAATTTATGGAAAATAATGATATGCTGAGTTCAGTTTTCATATATAGCAGGGGAATTATTAGTCTTCTGTAATATAAATTACAACCAGGCTGAGTGTTTAATTAAAAAAAAAAAAAAAAGCAAATGGAAAAGGACTCATATTGCTCTACTTCACAGATTTTTTGATACAGAGTTTAAATGAGAAAGAAAATTCAATAAAGATCATAATCTTTGACCTGGTTTCACCAAAGGTTTCATTTTTATTACAGCTTTGTTATGATTTCTGAGTTTGTTTGGCTTTAGCAGCAGCACACAGAACACACATTAACCACATGGAAACTTTCATCTTTTGATGAACTAAACATATTCTCTTTGTTTCTCTTTTTCGCATCATTGACAACAGGCTTTTGTGTCCAACTGTGATAATGTTCTGTGTTCAGAACATGCACATCTCTGTATGAATCTAACAACAGGCAATTGACATCTTGATGGCTTTCTTGTCCTCCATAAGGGGATAAACAAACACATGCATATGCAGCCCATGCTTAAATGGAGAGAAAAACTTGTTCTGACTAGCAGGGCTTTCGTACACCTGTTATCTTTAATACATATGTCAGGCACCATCTGTTAAAAAGAATCTTTTTTCCTTCTTTATGCTTTAAACAAGCCACGCGAAGTGCTAAGAAGCTCAGACATTGCAGAGGTAAAGAAAAGCATGTTAATGGCTATCCATCAAGGCCTGGGGTTTCAACATAAAATCCACATTAGAGCAGAATGAGATCTAAATCAATGGATTGTTCTGTTTCCTAGCTGTTCACATTATTCACACAATACCACAATGAATTCACATTACTTTATTTGTCGTGACCTAATGCTACTGTGACAAAGCACTAATTGTTTTTTAATATTGTGATCAAATATTCCATCGGGAATTGCTGTTGAAATTAACATTTGTTTTAAATAAGTCTTTGTACTCATATCTTTTTGATCTCTTGATTGATATGCAGCCATCCCTTAATTGTGGGGATGTGTTTAAATTGCCTGTATTTAAAATATTCCTATTTTATTTGTCGAATTACCTTGATGATTAGATAACCAAAAAGAAACCCCCAAAAAATTAAAAAACAAACCTGACCATTTCTAAATATAATTCTTTGGGAATTTCTTTAGGGAGTGTAACTTGTGTCTGCAAATGGATCCTTTATGTACAAGTCTTTTTTAGCTATTTTGTTTTCTAGTTTGAGTAAGTCTAAATGAATTAAGCTGTCTTGGTCTTTTTCCGAGAAGCACTGAATTCTGTCTAGGGAATATTTTGAAAGTTCTTCCTTCATTGTCAGCTAACCAGTGGACACACACATAGGAATTTAATGTGCTGTTCTATAGCCATTTAACTGTAACATTTCCTTTGTGTCAGGCTTGGAATATGGAATTGTTTTCCATGACAGATCATGACTGACTTCCTTTTAGTGAGATAGGGAGATTACTAGTTGCCATCTGATGCAAGAGCAACTACTGTCATGAAATCCTTATTCCTCCCAAAGATGCAGTTCATCATTCATTTTATTTTATGGTGTAGTCAGGAGATTGCCTGAAGGAAGCCTAAATGGAAGAAATAAGAAAGCTGGTTTAAATCGATGTTTTGCCTACATACATATCAAGATGCATCAAAACAATGATGTTTTTGGACCTGGAATATTGGTAAGGTTTTGAACTGACTTTTGTTAACGTATGAAGTTATGAAAAGTAATATGAGATTTAACTAATTTAGTAAAGTATGTGAAGAATGTTTTTTTCTAAACTATAATATTTCCTGCACTTAAACCTAGACAAAAATGGAATATTTATTCCACTTAATTTGTTTTCTCTTTATCTCCAATATGCTGAGTTGTATGACTGCACTAGCTGATATGCAGAAAAGTGGGAATACCCTCAGCACTCTAACTGCAGAGTGAAGGTCTTGCTGACTGCTGGTGTTGCAGTTATAACAGTGAGCTGGAACCTACCCAGGAGTATTCCCATTCCAACTAACTACAGAATAATACTTAAACTATGGAAATTGTTGTATATGCTTGTGTCCTGGTTCAAGTAAAGATACTTTGCTTTGTGGAAGCAGCCTGTTATCAGGTAGAGAATTGACTCAAACAGCAAATTTAGAGCTTAACAGCTCTAACAGTTGGAGGCAGATAAACAAAACCCTTTAAAACTCATGACCATCTCTTCTGTCACCTAAGTCTGTATACATGGATATTCACCTTAACTGCTAACAGAGTTCTTACTTCCAGCTTCCATGAAATTTTCTGAGCCACTATGCATGGTAAGAAATATCTGTTCTGGGCTATGTGCTCTCTTACTATCTTGATTTAGACTCTGTTGTGATTTTACTGTAGGTGGACAAATATCAAAGCTCTACATGAGTTCTCAGAGCTACCAAAGATTCTGAGCACAGCCAGTGTCAGTAGTGGTGAAGACTGACTCTCATGATATACTTGTAATCAGAAAACATTTGAAGGAAGTGGTTTACCTCTATTCTGGGCATAGCCATTTTAGGCATGTTTCAAGCCAAATTGCAGGCCCAAAGCCCTGCATTATGGTAATTCAGAATGAGAACATTTGACATTTTCTGTTGCCAAGAAAGTAAAGTTTGTTGGACCAAACAGAGTTACCAATAAACAACCTATCTCCAGTATAGTGATTCGAATAATGTCCTACTCCTCTGAGCTCTACTCCCAGGACTTCCTGTACCATCATTTCTTCCAAAATATGTGAAAGAGAAATGTGCAAATATTGTATGAAAACGACCACAAGTGTTAGAGAACCTTCTGCTCAGTCATGGGTGAGTAGTCAGACTACAAGATTAGTTTGAAAAGGATAAAAGCAAAGTGCTGCCACAAGGTTTGGAGTGTTGTCTTTTTATTTGCTTGAGATCAAGAGCTACGTATAGTCCCTTAAAAGCAGACATGTGAGGCCTGGGTGCTGAAAAGAAGTAGGTGTATAGCATTTTCCTTCACAGGTAAATGAGTGAGCTAGCCTTCTGCTTTGGATGCCATATTTTGAAAGTTTTGTCTTATCCCTTTCCAATGACATTTATTTTAGGCTGTTCCCAGTACTAGGTACTCAAATCTAGATACATGTGTCTGAGTCAGGCCATTAAAACTAACCCAGGAATACTTACACATCTCTTCAGGTGAAGATTTGCAGATTAACTAAAACAAGAGGTAGGTCTTTTTTACAAGGTCTGTTAAACACTACCATTATGTGAATTTGGTTTTTTAATGTAAATTAACTTTAATGTAAATTAACTTCTCAGCAAGTTGGAAATACAGGCATGAATGGCACAGAATATTGTTTGCCTTTTATTCTCAGCTGAAGTAAGCCTTCCAATCTTTTGTGGCAAGTACTGAAATTATAATCACCTATTTAGAAACACTTAGTAGAAAAACAAGTATTTATTCAAAAGTCCTTGCTTTGCTTGTAACTGCAACATTCCAACTTTGCAAAGTCTCTTGACCTTCTGACACTCATGCCTCCTTTCTTCCTGACTTCTTTGTCAGAAAGTATTAGGGATTTGGGCAAACATTTTAAATCTAAGAATTCTAGAAATCAAAATACATTAATTCAAGAACCTAGATAGATCCTTTTGCAAATCATTCTGGATCCTGTTTCCTTGCAGAAATCTTAATTGTAATCTGTGCTTTATAAATGTTGAAAACACCAAGGTGTGTTCAAAACAGTGAACTTGTGTTCTAAAGTTATTGCTTCATCTTAAATATATGCAAATTAGTTTTAAAAGAGGGAAAGAGAAATTATAGGTGACAGTTATTTGATATTCAGATTTGGAAAATGAGTAAAGGTAGCATTATTTAATTTGAGACTTGCTCCTGTCTACACATTCACTCTTACTTGATCATAGACACATGTAACATCTATGACAAGTTAAATACAGCTTTAGATAAGCTAAAGCCTAAACATGTCAGGAATATCAGAATAGCAAACATGTTACTCTGACTGAGCCATGCAATGGCAGACAGTCTCTCCACCAATCTCCCCTGTTCTCCTACACTTAAAATGGCCCTTTTATGCTGTTTCATAATTTATATATCATATTGCTTAAGACATGCTTCTGGTTAACCATCTTTTGACCTAGTTATTTTTGAGCAAAATAAGAGGGTTCATACATAAATGGACATTCAAGCAATTTTAGGTTGGAGCAGGAGAATATTGAGCCAAAGACCCAGTAGAAGAATGATGGGTCATAGAAGAGGCAAAGAAGAAAGAGCTGAATAATAAAGGAAGTCCATCTTTGTTGTCACTCATGACACATTCATTACAGAACAAATGTGTTTGGTTTTCATTAATTTTACTTCTATAAAAAGGACTGTTCTGTGCCAGGTTTTTATTCAGTCTATTTTTTCTGCTATTCCTTCCTATGTCTTCTGCATCATGACACACAAACCAAACTTCGTTTCAAAAAAGGGGGACAGACACCTTCTTCAATAAATATGAAGAAGTTCTTATGTCACCCACTGCTATTTGTACACAATTACAAATTATTAATTTATGAGAGATAATATGTTCGGTCTTAATGATTTGGGTTGCATGAGCATGTTTAACACACTGGCAACATCACTGAGTATTTCAAAGGCAAGCTGGTTGGTAGATTTACTAAAACATCCTGCAAAGACTGTATAGGTAACCAGTCTGGTAGGCAGTGTCTGTCCATGGCTAATGCATTACAAAGGTATACATCTGGTTTGTCTGTATGTTGCAAGCTTATAATCTAGCAAACATAATAAGTGAGACAGAAGCTTGACTCACCCTCTATAAAGATGCAGAACTTCTGTTTCAGGTGAGAGTCCTACTCCTCAGTCAGCCTTTTGCAAGACAAGCATACTTGTCCTCGTTCAGGGTCAATATTCCATTTTTGTCATTAGTTTGCTTTCTATTTCAAGTCAATAAATGAGATCAATGATACCAGGATACTAAAAAGCATGTAACAAGCATGGCTTTTAATCTATTTGTGTTACTAGTTGTGCATGTGTGGACAAAAAGCCAATTGTAAATCACAGAATGTGAATATATGGAGATGTTCTAGCTAACACCTGGCACAATAGCTGTTAGTCACAAAAAAACCAAACCCCAAAAAAACCTATCTACTTCTCTCTCAGTACTTCACTGTCTCTAGACTTTCCCTCAAATTACCTTTTACGGAGACTGCATTGTTTTGGGTAGACAATGATGCATGCCCATAAGGGTGTGCCCATGGACAGGTCATGTATTCCTTCCTTGTAAATCCTGATATGAATTGTTGATCCTGCTTCTTGAGATAGATTTTTATTTTCTTCACATTTTATGTTGATTTTGTTTGCTGCCTACTTTGGGATTTATTTACATTTTCTTCATATTGTGCTTGGATATCCTGAATTGTTGATTTTTCATAAATAATTTTTCAGCTACATTCCCTGGTGTATGATTACTTGGGCAATAAATAGAGATAGCAACTTCAAAGAAGAGATTTTAATTGTAAATGAATACGTAAAATTGATTATCTCAGCAGCTTAGTGATACAGCACTTTAATGCTATGCTCCAGTTATCTCACCACCTAAGATCTAAATCAGTCCTTGGAAGTGCCTATGTCAAATGTAAATAAAAGTTACCTAGGGCAAGTAGCCTACAAACATAGGCATTTCAGTTGCATCCCTAACATTTAATAGACTGAATCCAGGATCCAGGCTTCAAAGTTTGTGTCATAGTTCAGTTATTTTGTCTTCACATTATCTTTTACCTCTTACCTGTTTAAATGACAGGTCAGCTCCTATGGGACTAATATGTCAGTTCACAAAGTTATCATGGATTTAACATCACTCTTGATATGATCTGAGATGAATGAAATTCATAATAGGAGGTTTGAATGATTATCAAAATTCACTGTCGGGAATAAGTTTGAAAATGGGTTAATTCTTTTCATGGTTGCTGACTGAGGTTGATAGAAGTAATGTGACCATGTTCTGTTAACTCTTTAAATAGATAACGGAGTAGACATCATGTTATCAGGTTCAAGAGAAAAGATTTGAGTGTCTTTTCTAATTTTATAAATTCAAATTAACCAAACTATTAGTTATGATTAAAAAAACCCAAAAAACAAAAACAAAAAAACCCACACCCAAACAAACAAACAAAACAAAAACCAAAATCAAACCAAAACAAACCAAAACAAACCCAGTAATGTAAATACATTTTATAATGGGTTTATTAAGCATTCATTGCAATGTATAGTCCTTATTCATAAACTTAATCAAAAAATAGATTACAGTCCTGGTTAGTCCTTATATCCAGGATATTTATTTCTTTATGACTGGTGAAATAATTCATGTATAAGATATGATGGAAAATTAACTCATATAAATTCTTCCATCTCCTATTGATAGAAAACAATGATATCTAATAATGATTCCATCTAAATAAATAAATGAACAATGTATGTATTAAAATAATGGCAATATTATATTGTAATGAATGAAAGCTGTATCATATGTACCTAGGACAGTCTATGGCCAAGAAAGAAAATTTGGTCCTTCCAAATAAAAATTAAAAAGTCATTAACAAGTGGAAAAATAGGATTAATCCTGACAGTGTTTAAAGGAGTCCTTGGTTAGTCTTCAGTTTGAAGTCAACCTATAGAATACATATTTAACTTACTACAACAAGCAATGTTGTCTTTTTAGATTATGTCCCTAAAGGTCTACAGTGAAATCATGGAAAATTTCATTGAATGAAATCATGGAGTATCCTAAATAACAGTAGCACAGATTTGCCCATATTAAACTAAGTATTGATAATTCTATGGATTTATGCAAACATCTAAGATAATTTTACTGCAATTTTGAGGTTGGCAAGTATAAGGACACATTCACACTTCGGGAGTTCTGAATTTACCATTGGTAAACAACAATTAGTCATCCTTTGATGAAAGCAACACCAAACTCAAATGTGTAAAGTTTTCCTGAGTCACATACACCACAGCTGCTGTCACAAATAGATCAGGCTTGTCTTGCTATAACCATAAAACTTACAAAAGCTTTAAAAAGAAATGTTCATCATAACCCTTAAATAACATTAGATTATTATGGAAAAGCATCTTCAGAACTGTTTGTAGTGCATTAATTGTATATACCTACTTTTAATAAAACATTTTGCTGCTTCTGTGTTTATTTATTAACAAATCTTTGTTTGCCTTATTTGGTTTTTTGTTTTTTGGGTTTTTTTTCCTTCAGCATCTATTTTCTCCTCTCCTCTGATGTTAATCTAACCAGGAGAAGTACTTAATAATGTCAAACTCTGTCACCAAAAACATTAATCTGCTTAAAACTGTTCAGTCATTCTGGAGAGGTGCAGTTCAGTTTAAGGCGCCCAAAATTAGTGGCCTGCATGTAAGTGACTAAACAAGCAGCGGGTAGCTCTGGGTATTGTCATTACAAATCCTGGGCACAGTTCATTTGTGGAGGTTGTTAAGTCTGCAGAAAAGGAGTCTCATGGGAGAAGATATCACTTTCTACAACTACCTGAAAGGAGGTTGGAGCAATATGACAAGAAGAAATGGCTTCAAATTGTTCCAGGGAAAGGTTTAGATTGGATGTTAGGAAAGAATTCTTTGAACCGGTTGTCAAGGGGTAGAACAGGTTGTCCAGGGAAGTTTTTGTGTCATTATCCGTGGAGGTATTTAAAAGACATGTAGATGTGGTGGTAGGGTCATGATTTAGTGGTACAACACAACAAAGGTCTTTTCCAACCTAAATTATTTTATAATTCTAAAACATTCATAAAATGATACCAAATCAGTACATTATATTATGCCAAAAACAGATTTACCAGGGAGACAAGGGAGGTGCTTGACCTTCTGGCAGTGTCTAATGAGACAGTTCCTCTGTGTAATAAACGAGGGAAAGAAAACATCACTGTACAATGCTTGCAATATCACAACTTCAACCAAATCTCCATATTTGCTTTTGTCCAGCTCTAACCACTGCTCAATGGTGCACAGCAGGAGACAATCCAGTCCCTAGTCTGAGTTCAACTGCTCTGGCTCCTGGGAGGATGGCTTACTTACAGGCTTCTTTCATTGCTTAGAGAGAGGGATATACTGTATGTAGCACTGGCTGATTCAAGAAAATTCAAACCAGTGGAATGATATGTGCACAGTTGTAAACATCTAATGTAGGCTGCAAAGCAAAACCAGACCTCCTGGAGTCTTTTAGGGGTATTTCTGTGTTGCTTTGACATGCCAATAAAACCTTGTTTTGTCCAGAGTCTGAGTAGATAAGAAACACCAAAGGGAATCCCTAGCCAGGGTTTGTAGAATGCTATCCTGGCACGAGTAAGACCAACTACTGAGATGGCTTCTTGTTTGATTTGACAGTGTTCAACACTGTAATGTTTCCATATGTTAAAAATGCAATCACATGCAACAGCAAACTTTGTACATTTAGAGTCCTAAAAAAAAAAATTGTACATGACACTTTGTTGTATAACTTCTAAACAGCAATTTTTCTGGAGTTCATTTGGCTCAAGACAAATAAGTACACAGATGTCAAGAAAGTATGCCTACAGAGGATAAGTTACTCTCCAAAAAAACCTAGATACTGATTGGTTTAATCCTTTAGATAAAGGTGAGGGAGAGTGTTAAAAAAATGCATTTCTGCCTCTATTATAGGTTTTGGTTTACTGGAACATACCTTTGTAGACTTTGCTGTAAAATAAATAAATAAACAAACAAACAAAAAAGAAATAGCTAATGTATATTGACAAAAAAAATGTCCATTCTCATTTCTTAAATGTCATTAATTCAGTAGAGGAGAAGCAACTTTTTTAGTGGTTTGAAAGTATCTGTTGGATTCTGAATTAATCCTGCCACTGAAATCAAATGTTTCTGATGCTTTGGACAAACAGTTTAATCTCTCTAGCTCACATTTTTATTTGTAAAATTAGGATAGTAGTATTTATTTGCTTTCCTTAGTGGGGATAGTATAAGGATTCAATACTTAGTATTTACAATGAACTTTGTTTATGTAGAATTCTATGTAAGTGCCAGGTAGTATTTTTTAAAAACAGCAAAAGTTTATATTTATGTATTGTGTTCCATTTCCACAAATATGCAGAAATGTATGGGAAACATGTGCAACGTAATTTCACAATGGAAGTGAAATCCAACAAGAAAATAAGTGCCAGAAATTCTGACAAGTAAATAAGTATGCTAAATGGAATATAATTTGCTTTGACTTACTTTATCCATACAACCATTAAGAAGAAAATATGATTGTACAAGCTCACTAACTTGACTCTGTGGTTTGAGATTTGTTTTCTACTTCAGAAAGATGTGTTTCTTTTGGAGAAATCAGCTGGAAGCAGTTTCAGCATTAAGCCAAAAATCTCTATATTGAAACAGACATTTTTCTGGAGTGAGTTTGTCAAACCATTCAGCAATGTTAAAACTCTTCCAATTTTATCCATTGTAAAACTCAATAACTTCAACAGAGGCAAAATTACTGAATAACATGAGGCACACTTGACAAAGTTGCTGTATCGTATTGCTATATGATAGGTTTCTTTTTGTGAAATAACTTATGCTCTAGTAGTTCCAGAATTAATATCAATAGTTTCTCATAGATCTCTGTGTTATTAATCTCCTGTAACAGGAGATTAATGCTGAAGAGAAACAAAATATACTTTATGAGTAGTGTATTCCTCTAAAGATGTCTAGTGCCAGCCTATTTAGCACTTTACAGAAAGTCATCTCTGCATTGAATGATGTCTCTAAAGAAACAGGAAGCTGTTAAAGAAATTAAAGCACGGGGGTCAACTACTTCTATCAGCCAAACAAGTAGAACACTGTGCTGTACATCATCAAAAGACTCTGAACTACCTTTCTGTGCAGGAAAGACCAGTACAAGCCATGTTACAGCAGATTAATCTGAAGTTAGTGATGATGTGGACAGCTGTAGCAGTCTGCTTCAGAAAGGAAAATGTCACCCTGCAAACCAACTTACCACAGCCACCTGAAGAACAGAGATGACAGATCCAAAAAAACTCTGAGCTGTCAAGATGCCCAAAGCAATTGCATCTCCCTACAATCTTCCTATAATAATTGTAGTATCAATCACAGCCCCTATCCATCTATCCCTCCCCTACAATCAAGTACTCCCTATAATAAAATAAATAAATAAATCCTGTCGTATTTACAGGGAGGCAAAGACAGATATCTGACATTCAGCATACTATCTCAGCTGAGATAGAAAGGGTATTATCTCAGCTTCACAGGCAGGAATACATAAAACTGTGCATCATAAAGATGCAGGTGATACCACAGCCACAGAAAAGTCTCAGGCTTTCTTACTAGTGAATATTTTATTTATACATCGGTACACTACACACTCACAAAAGTATTTGGCAGTTGTTTTGAACAGATGGGGTTCTATAGATCTCCAGGGAAAGAGCCTGTGGAAACATAGTCAAAATACATATTAACATCCTTAAAATACTCTATGAAAGAAACAAACTACTGAAGAGAACTCTTACCCACATGACCAAACTGAGTCATAGCTCCCAAATAAGCCACCAATACCTTAGAGTCAGATGAAGAACAGTCTGATCATTTAACATGTGGTCAGCTGCATAACCAAAAATATTACTGCAGATTCTGGGCAATGACCACATCATGAAGCTGATATTCTGGAAACTGAAGGTGTCAAGATTATTTTTCAAACTAAATTTTGCAAACAAACTTTATAAAACTTTCCATGATGTAAGACATTTTTATATAGAATAGGAAACAAAGATCACACACTCATTTCTTTTACTCATTCAGAAGAAAATAAATAAATAAATAAAATCCAGTACCTTTGAGAAGGATTGATTCTCAGGCAAAATAAAACCATACTAGGAAACATTGGCATTGCTGACTTTTACTATTCATTTAATTCTCTCTATTCAGTCTCAAAAATTCTCCCTCAGAGGTTATTTTAGGTTTGCAACTAAATCTCTATGAATACAAAATAAAGTGCCTTTAGATTTCAAGGAAACTTCTAAAGTGGCTTATAATGTCTGCACAGAAATACATATTTGCATAGCAAAGTATCTATCTTGCTATAATCCTAGTTAAGAAGGATTCTTTTTTTCTTGGAAGATCATTCAGAAAGTATACTGTTAAAAAGTAATCAGAAATGGATTCCTTTTTTCAAGTTTAGTAGCTGCATGCAAACAAATTTCAGAGAAATTTTCTAATTGAGAAAAAGGCAGTGGCATCATGCAAATACAATCCAGTTTATAGATATAGATCATAGCTTCTAGAAAAGTAACTAATGGTAAAGTAAATGTCTTCAAGCTGTCACTAAATGTACCTTCGAGGATTCTGAAGGATTTTAAAAGGTTTTAAAGATTACATATCCTAAGTTAGGTATCATAATTTGTCCTCTTTGTCATTTAAAAGGTGTTATTTATCCTAGGACTATTTGTCTACTTTATATAAGCCTCTCTTCCAGATTTCTTTGAAAAAAAGCTGCATTAAGTATGTAAGTTTGGAACAATTCTGTTTTGTTGTGCATTGCTCAGCTTACTCCACTCTTCAAATTTGTTTCAAGCAAATGAAACAAATCTTTAACTCTATGGCTCCTTTCCACCACTTAATTGTTTTATGATTGGTCTTTATAGATTTAGAACTTTATTTAGTTCCTTGCCCAGAAATCTATAGTGCCACCTAAGATATCCAAGGATAACCAGTCTCCACACAGAAGTGCCAAATACAACATAGGGCTTATAGGAGGAGATCCATTCCCTCTGGAGTCCCAGCTAAGGGTTGATCAGGATGCTACTATTCCTTATACAGTACTATATGTATATGTGCAAACACCAGAACTCAAGTGCAGATGGTACATTAGATGTGCCCACCTTTCCTCACACTCTGCTCTGGGCCCTGGGATGAAGAGAGAAGCTTAATTTCTCCATTTACCTACAAAAGTTCCTACATGATCTTAAAAGAAATCCCCTATCTCCCACTCTTGCTTAATTGCTCATGGATTTAGAAGAAGCAAACAGTATTTTTTCATCATTTGTCTTGTATGGCCACATCCCCAAAAGCATTTAGACATGAACTCTCTATATATGTTTCAGTGAAAGCTTAAGTGTCCTATGAGAAACTAAGCACCCTAAGTCAGTACTTAGTGCAGTTTTGATGTTAATGCAGAGAGCTGCATATGAACACCATCAGTCCTGTCAATTTACCCTGCACATGGGCACATGATGGTCATGAAAGCAAAAAGACCTTCTTAGTTCACTCTTCTACACTTTACTCTCCCAGAAATCTTTTTTTTTTTTTTTTGATCCAGGACAGCGTATTTATGCAGTTTTTGTGGTCTTGACCAGGAATAGTGTACACAAAGAAAATATACTGAAAAGGTTAAATTCTCAGCCTAAATTAACAGGTTTACAAAATGAAAACACAAAAATGTCAGGAGGCTAGCAGAAAGCAAAATGAATTCAGACACTCTCAAAATAATTCTTTTAGCCTATTAACAGAGACCAAAAGAGTTTTTACATACTGGGTGCAGTCAGGTAAGTGGCTGTAGGGAATATTGCTTGTTCCTGCCAGGAGCAGCAAATGTATACACTTTGGCCCAGCTGGCCCTCATGCACTGTAGTCCACACAAGCTGTCTAGCTCATTGAGCCAGGTAGGATGCATTACTCTCTGGAGTGCCTAGTCTGCTCTACATTTCCAACAGAGTGAGCCCACATGACTAGTATAGGCTATACATTTAAGTCTCCAAAGAAAAGATGCAGGACTTTATATTTTTTTTCCCATGTGATCTACTTGAACCCTGTGGCTTTTTCTCCGAGTATGCATTGTTGAAGTGCTGTGTCTAAGACAACAATCTAGACAGTGCTTTTGTCTTCCCAGACTTCTAGTGTTGACTGGGAATGTATTAAATAATGCATTTGCAATATATTTAAAACTCGATTTCAAAAACCAATTTTGCTAGCTATCTCTTTACTAACAAAACACAAACACTTAAAAGCAAGGAAATTAATAGATACCATCACAAACTGTCCAGTGTTACCTCAGAAATTAATGCATATATTTCATCAAATGTAATGAAATGCATATTTCATTACAACACAGTGGCCTTACCACTGACCCACAGAAAGGTGGATATCATTAGATGGGGGTTTTGTTATCTTGATTTCAGTAGCAGAATATTTTCTTTAAAGGAAAGCTCTTACATTTACAAGACTAGCAGCTAATTATCTATTGACAGCAAAATGCCATGGTAAGGTACTTTTGTTACATTAAGAAGCTGTGTATATCCTCAAGCAAGGGCAGAAGAATGGTTCCAGTTCACCCAAGATTTATGGATGGATTCTGCCTACTGGCTTTAATTGTCTTACATCGATGCTACAATCAATACATGAAATGCCCTTGCCTGGTCCTATCAAGATGACTCTGATTACCTAAATTACCTGCCTATTGTGCCTACACTCAGAATATAGTCTACAGAAATAAACTAAAAGAGTACGAAGCCCCACAGAGTGGATCAGAGTGGGATCATCTATTTTGCCTTCTAATCAAACTCTTCCCAGCCAAGCCCTTTGAGCAGTTGCCCCAGCAGGTCTGATGAAGAGATGAACCTTTACTGACCTTGATAACTCCAAGTGTGCACAAGGAATATTGACCACAGACAGGTGGCCAAAATCCTCCTCCCATAGGGCGCCTGGGTAGTTCATTGCAAACTCTCTCCTTCTCTTCTTTTGGGAGAAAAGTTGGAACCAGGTTCATTAAGGTTAAAAAATTACCACTTGTGCAAGTGCTAATTGGAGGACTTCAAGGTCTAGCTCATTGCATTTATGTAAGACGTGTAAGGCATTTTTTTTAAAGTCCTGGGCACCTCTGCAGTGTGAGTAATGTTAGCATTGGTAAGAACTCAGAAACTTACATGACTCAAGCATGTATTTTGACAAAGAATCTGTGCAATTATATTGTTTATTTTCACAAAATCACAGAATGGTTTGGGTTGGAAGGGACCCTTCAAGGTCATCTAGTCCAATCCCCCTGCAGGAAGCAGGGAGACCTGCAACCAGAGCAGGTTGTCTAGAGCCCTGACCAACCTCACCTGGAATAGTTCTGGGGATGGGGCATCTGCCACTTTGCTGGGCAACCTGAGCCAGGGTCTTCCTTCTCTCTACTCTAAATCTCCCTCTTTTTCATTAAAAGCATCACCCTTTGTCTTATCACAACAGGCTCTGCTAAAAAGCCTGTCTCCATCTTTCTGACAGGTCCCTTTAAGTACTGAAAGGCCACAATAAGGTCTCTCTAGACCACGTCACTAAGCACCACATCCAATCTTTCCTTAAACACCTCCAGGGATGGCGACTCCACCACCTCCCTGGGCAGTCCATTCCAGTGTCTAATCACCCCTTCTGTGAGGAAGTGCTTCCTAAGATCCAACATAAACCTCCCCTGGCGCAGCTTTGGGCCTCGCCCATGCATTCCATAGGGGCTATGCTGCATTTACTATACAGTTGCTGGTAAACATATAATATTTCATTTATGTATTTCACTTTGGTTTGAAGTGTTGTTTTGTAATTAATTGTCTCGGCTCTTGGTAAAGGTAATACAGGAGCACTGAAGCTAGTAGAAATACCTGTAGCTTAACTAAATTTAGGAACAATTCTTATGTGCCTAGAAAACCAGGTCAAACTTGTTTGTTTATTCTTTAGGCAGCACCAATTTTAGGTTATTTTTAACTATTCTTTTATTTGCTCTTAATTGCTTGGGATTTCAAAATGTATGACAGATGCCGGCCTCACTGTTTTGCCTGATAACAATGAGGAGACTTAAAATAACTGTGTTTGTTTGTATATATGACATTTCAAAAGGTAGGAAGTTTCCTTTTATTTCTTTATTTTATTTAAATAAACAAAATAAACCTTGACATACATCTTTGCTTCTTTTCTTCATTCTTTCGATCAGACAGATAAAACAAAAGTTGGCATACACTTTTGTTTGTCACTATTACAAATATTTTCCAATAATATGAAAGCCCTTGAGTCTTAGCTACTCTGTAAACATACTAAAATACACTCCGTACTGCCAGAAGAACCCTAAATGACATAAAGAAAGAAGGGAGATAAAGAAAGGTTAGGCAGAGGGGTTTCACGTTTGTTAGATAGTGTTGAATCTTTTCAACAGAGTGCTCTCTACCTATGTAGGACAGAGTATAGTTGAAATGTCTTGGTCTTTGCCTTCTAGTTTTCATTTTTGTGCCAAGTTATCTACAGTGAAATGTGGTATGAGGTGCTGAAAAGCATGAGTTACTAATACCCTTGTATGCATGCAAGGAAGTACTAGTGGAGTGAGAGGGAGGAAGAATGAAGAAACAGTCGGAGGAGTGTGAGGAGTATAAACCTGAGAAGAACAAGGGGACCCCTTGGCTGATTGGTGAGCAACAGCACCTGGTTTCATGGTAGCATGAAAACACAAGACAAATATGTCCCTGGAGGTAGCAAAACTGTTGCTAACACTGTGCAGTCTGTAGTGGGTTGACCCCGTCTGGATGTCATGTGCCCATCAAAGCCACTCTCTCACTGGACAGGAGAGAGAAAATATAATAAAAGGCTTGTGGGTCAAGATAAGGATGGGGAGAGATTACTCACCAGTTACTGCCATGGGCAAAACAGGATCAATTGGGGAAATCAGTTTAATTCATTATCAATCAAATCAGAGTAGGGTAATGAGAAACAAAACCTAAATTTTAAAACACCTTCCTCCCATCCCTTCCTTATTCCCAGGGTCAACTTCACTCTTGATTTCTCTCCTCCTCCCCCAGTGAATGGCACAGGGGGACAGGGAATGTAGGTTGTGGTCAGTTTATCACACATTGTTTCTGTCACTCCTTCCTCCACAGGGGAAGGATTCCTTACACTCTTCCCCTGCTCCAGTGTGGGGTCCTTTCCATGGAAGACAGCTCTCAGTGAACTTCTTCAATATGAGTCCTTCCCACAGGCTACATTTCTTCAAGATCTGCTGCAGTGTGGGTTCCTTCCATGGGGTGCAGTCCTTCAGGAACAGACTGCTCCAGTGTGGGTCCCCCATGGAATCACAGGGTCTGCCAGCAAACCTGCTCGAGCATGGGGTCCTCTCTCCATGGGTCCACAGGTCCTGAAGGAGCCTGCTTCAGTGTGGAGTCCTCCACAGGCTGCAGGTAGATATCTGCCTCAACATTAACCTCCTTGGGCTGCAGGGGTACATCCTGCCTCACCATGGTCTTTACCACAGGCTGCAGGGGAACCTCTGATCTGACATCTGGAGTATCTCCTCCCACTTATTCTTCACTGATTATGGTGTCTGTAGAGTTACTTCTCTCACATATTCCCACTTCTCAATTCAGCTGCAGTTGCACACAGCTTTTTTTCCTTCTTCTTAAATATGTTATTACAGAGATGCACTGTCACAGATGGGCTCAGCCAGCAGCGGGTTTGTCTTGGAGCTGGCTGGCATTGGCTCTATTGGACATAAGGAAAGCTTCTAGCAACTTCTCATTGAAGCCACCCCTAGCATCACACCACCCCACCTTGCTATGCAAATTGTATACATTCCTTTACCATAATCATTTAAATGTAATTTCTTCATGCTTTTAATCCAATTTTTGACAGTTTTCTTTTGTTGCTTCTTCATTTCTGAACTTTAATAACTAAACCCTGTTCTGATCTCATGTCCACATATAGAAACCCAGACCAAGAAGGCTGTAGTCATTTTGTTTTTATCTTCCTACCAGTCTGGCTGTTACCTCTGACAAAATTTAGAATTTATTCTTGTGAGTTCAAGAAAATATTACAAAAGTCACCATACTTAAACCAAATGGCAGTTGCATGTCTTTGATCTTGGTTCAGGAAAGTCCTTGCACCATGCCTAACATTTAGCCTGAGCATAAATCTCATTTAAATCAAGCATGTGCTTAAGACCCTAAAATAGGCTCTAGTGGCAAAAGACATCTGTAACTAGTTAGAAACATTTAACCATCCATAACTATCTTTCATCACTGTGCTCCTGCTTCTATTGCTGCATTATCAATCTTCATTCCTGTCTCTTTGTTCCTGGACAGAAATTGCTTTGGTTCTTGAAAATCTAACTCACTCAGATTTATTCCTATCTCCTTCCCTTCCTCCTTTCTGTGCATGTAGAAATCTTTCCATCAACAAGCCTCATTGAAAAGCAAACCAAACAAAACACACATCCTCTGAGTGTCACCGTGACTTTGAGCCCTCTTTCCTGTCTTTTGTAACTTTTTGCCCTAGAAATTCTGTCTGCCCCTCTGTGGGAAAGGTGGATAGTGCATGATTTTCACCTTTTCATTCTAAGGTTATTCATCAAGATATTCTGTGGATGTTATTAATGGCTTTGACCTCCAGTGCAGAAGCTTTCAAACCATGACAAGGTTTTGAAAATATTTTTCTGTAATAGTTCTTTAACCTCTTTTTTTTTTTTTTTTTTTTTTTTTTCTGGATTGTTTCCTATTGTAATCAGCAATATTCCCCTCTGTGGCAATATTTTCTCCTCACCAGATTTTTTTATATAAGGCTTCAAGCTCTGATTTGTTTCTGTGTTTCCATCTCTCTCTACCTCTATTTTTTTTTTCAATGTTCTCTAGATATCTCAATAAACTGTACTGCATACCTAGTCTCTCCAAAAGGGATTACTAAAAACAGCAACTCAGGTTTGCCTTAGTCTGCATGAATTCTCTAAAATAGATTTACTCCAAAGCTACTGATGAATTTTCAACTATCTCTTCTATTTGAATCCTTCCCTCCTATTCTATCATTATTCACACTCAAACTTGTGTTAATGGCACATTTGAATTTCAGAGCAGATGTTTTTCACCAGGGAATGCACTTTGGTGAGTTTTACAAGGTGACTGATGAGTTATATTTCATGACAAACAGGATCAGAGTGCAGAAGGTGGAGACAGAGGTTGGATCTGAAGCCAGCAGTTCAGAACCATTGATTTGCTTGCAAGCCAGAGGGAAGTTTCCCTTCTTTGACTTCTAGGAGATTGCACCTCTGCCCTTAATGCACTTGTGGTGAGATAACATCATGGGAGTGTAAGATGTTTGTGTCAATGCATGTATAATAAGACTATTCACTCAAATGTTTAAGAAAAAAAGGATGCATGTAATCCTAACACAGGACTCTGTTAAGTAATTTTTTTAATCACTTAGTCTCAGATCCCTGAATGTATTTAGCATCCTAATTTTCAAATAAAATCAGTGAAATTGCTCCATGAAATGAATGGCTGTTACACACGTAAATATGACTTATTTCTGGACCTTTGATCTTCTGGCAGCCTTTTTACTGGCCTCCAGAGAGGTCAGTGAAACTAATGAGAAAATTAACATCAACCATTTTGAGTCAGGGCTGAAAGGGAGAACCTCAGATCTCCTGGTTGCATGCCATTAGAAAGAAGTGAATCCCTTTCATCTATATATAGCTCTCCCTCCACCATCTTCATATGTAAAATTCAGAAGCTTAACTCCATCACTGATATCAGTGAGATGCTTTTCCCAAGCCACTTTCAGAAAAAGCCATCAGAAAGTTGTTGCTAAATGTCATTTTCAGTATCAGCATTGCAGTTTCAGTCCATCGCAGATTAAAAGTCTCTTTCAAGCACCACTTTGAATTAAGTAAATTACAGTAGCACTCCAGCTACCCCATAATCTCCACTGGAACTCTTTCCTGGCGTATTTAGACTACAAATGTAATTCTACTAGCACCATGGAAGTCAGGAGACTGAAACCTCTTTGCTGCAACAAGGGTCCAGAGGAGAATGAAAGCTTTTAATTTTAGCCATGTTTTTACAAAGTACAGTATTAAATTGGCAGGGATTTTTTTCCTTTTAGTGCTAGTAATAAAACAAATTTTTCTTCTTCATATCATATGTTTGCTTTTACTCAGTTTGATTTTAAAATCTCTTCTCTGTGGAATATGTTGTTCAAAATGCCTGAAGTAATAATTATTAAAATTAATACCATTACAGTATTTCAGTTTATGTATTAATGAAGAGAGAATTAGAGTCTCATGGTTTAGGGTCAGGGCGGCCTCTTAGACCTATAACAGATGGTCTCTGTTAACCCCCCTCTCTCCCTGAAGGGGAAGAGAAAAGGAATAAGGGAGAGAGACTTAGTGGTTAGAAAAGGAAACTAGAACAGCTTTAATGATAATAATAATATAAAATATGTACAAATATATACAAAACCAGTATTCAACCCAACCCCCCTGATAGTAATTACATCACCGTCACC
>JANIJG010004999.1:0-14244 GCA_024611175.1 Megaceryle torquata | reverse complement strand
GTAACTCTAACCATGGGGTGTTATCACTGCCAGCAGCAGACACTGCCTGTGAAAACAGGCTGCTGACTTCAGAAAGTGCCATTAGTTAGAAGTACTGAACTGAAAAGTAAAATCACTGAACAGAATTAGTTCTGTTCTCACTCAAGCCAGGACATAGTGATAATTAGTTGTAAGTATGAAATATAAGAATCTAGGAAGTGTTTAAGCTGAATTAAGCATGTTTCATTGGTTAGTATCTATTGTGGGTTTTTTTCATTTACAACTGTGTAAAACAATATATATTGCCTCCTTAACACCTTTATTGCACAGAGTTTGGTGATGCAAATCTTTTTAAAGTATGAAGTAGACACTGCTGTGAGGACATGCACATGTACACAAAAGATCAAGTGTTCTAGCTGGTATGCATACCCCAGGCAGTCAGTCACTGCTGCGGTTCTATATTGTAAATGTAAAAAGAGGTGCAACTCATGGAAGATTCATGCCTTTAACAGCCTAAGTCACCCGTTCCAGGTGACTAACTTGCACCGTGGGGCAGTTTTACACAGATATTTAATCACTTAAGCCCATAACCTACAGGCATTTTAGCCCCTACCTTCTGTTGCAATAAATTCAAAAGGGCACCTTGGTCACTCTGCCAGTGTCTAGTGAGACTTTCAAAAGCAACTAAATACCTAGGGTAGGATTCAACCCATCTAACTTCAGGTGTTTCCAATGTCAGTATCCATAGCTCGTTATGCACATTCTGATTATAGAAAATGGATTAAAAAAATCAACAAACTCTGTGAAGATCACAGTGTGATTCCTGCATCAGATGTAGATGCTCATTTTAGCATGAGGTGCAGGTACCTACAGCAGTGATGCTGAAAGTCATCAGAGCTGAACCCATATCTTTAATTTGAATCAAAGCTCACACAGAATTTACCTTCCACTTAGTCAATACTCTGATAGGCATCTGAATACCATCAAGGAATTGGTCCTCAGAACTCAGTTATATTCCCAGTGGAAAACATCAATTTCAGTGGAAGTTGGGTCAAACTGGCAGTACTTCACACTAAGTAGTAATAGGTATCAATCACTCTGTATGGTTAATCTCCAAAGTAAGCCTGGTCATACAAGCACACAGAAAGGCGTGTTTGAGGCAAAATTAAACAACATTTGCTTTTTGGCCTTCTCAAATGTGAGACTTAGTAAAGCCTGATTTGATGTCACTCCTGCTTCTAGATAGGAGAGACTTTATGGCTACCTAGCAGCATTCTCATTAATGCAGGGCAGAGTTTCTATGTATTGCTTGTCTTCTGCATCAATTTTTCATTTGCAGTTTATTCACAGAACTCTTTACCAGTGCCCTTGAAGAGTCATCTTCTTCAAATGACTGAACTGATTGCATTACATAAAGTACACCAGTAAAATATTTTTGGGAAGTGAAACCTTTTACTCTTTTTAAACAATTCATGTTATTCATACTGTCAGATTCCATCACTGGCTGGGAATGCAGCATGATAACAGCATGCTTATGGCACTGGGTATCCCTTTGAAAAATTCTACAGTATGAAACATTATGAGTTTGGCTAACTGTGGACAAAATCAAGCTAGAAATAAAGTGCCCATTTTTAACAAGAAGTTAATTATCTAATGCCTGTATTGGGTATATTATATGTTCTCTATCATTCAAATTCTTCATAATAAAACTGTCTGTCTTTCTCAAAGTGCTTTGATCAGAAGTTTCAGTCCTGATGTATCTATGACTTGGTGAAATTATGCCTTGCAGTACAAGAAGCCAGAATGTCTCACCACAGTAGTCCTTTCTTCCCTTAACATCTGAAACTTTTTCTCATTTTGACCTTGAAAAAAACCCCAGTGAATCTAGTGGGAAACTTTCCTTTAGTTTCAAAGGCCATCTCCCTGCAAACCAGCTACAATGTGCAAACTCAGTTTTTACAGTTCCTGAAGGCTGGGACAGAAAAACAGGGTTCCTTTTACATTTGGAAATGAGATTTTCTTAATGGAACAGAGACCTCCTATCTGTGTAGGCATGAATGTGACACAGAGAGCTTTTGGGATTGCTGCCTGTTACACTAATACAGTGCTTCGTAGGTTGTTCAGTGGAAAATGTGCATTTCCGGATATTATTTTAGTGTTGTATCCTTAAAGTTAAATGCGTAGAGATGTACTGTATATAAAAATGTATGGGGAACAATTTCATGTCATCTTGACCCCAGACCTATCAACTCGACCCCAGAAGTCTTCTTATTGAAGATAGGAAGACTGCCTTAGAAAAGAAAGGATGATTTGACCTTTAAAATACTTTAGGATTATTATCTTGTGGAGGAATCATAGAATGTAGTTAATTATGATTTGTTTTCCATTATATTATTCATTAACAAATAACTCTTTCCCATGCCCAGATTCCCACCTTGCTGAGACATGTATGTACTCTATTTACATCTAAAATATTGTGTTGAATCATTTCAGTTGTCTGTATATAGCATTCCTCAAATTTGAGATATCATACAACCTCCCTAGAGTTGGTACATTCGAGATTAATGAGACACTGGATCTCTATCAGAACACTGCTTAAAAATGTGCATTTAATTTTTGTGAATTATTAGAGGAATTAACATAATGTGATTTTTTTATCTGTACAAGTTAACTAAAAGGTGTCTCTTTTACCCCACTAGAAGGACCCCAGAAAGGATGTTTTTAATGGACATTGTTCTGATAATGACAGCAAGTCACACCACACACAGAGCCAAAATTTCAAACCACAGTCCTCTAGTTTGGGGAGTACCATATACACATACATTTGTGCATTTGGACCTGAGTTATGAGTAGTAGGCAACAAGACACAAGTGCATATGCTTAGGCTTTTAATTAATTTTTTTAGACACAGCAGTTGCCTGAACAAGTGGGCATGTCCAAATGTACCTGTGTGCAAGTGCTGAGAAAACACATATGGTTTCACTGGGTACCCTTCTGAGTTCCCTAGGTAGCTTTCTGTTTTCACTGAAGACAAATGGCCAGTTCCAGCTTGCACACAGTCAAGTAGAGTGATACTGTGGGAACACTCTCATCAATTTTAATGAGTTTAGTTTCTGAGTAAAGTGTAATTCTGAGAGTGTAAAAGTGATTGTATGTAGTCCAAAGACCTTGCTGTACGCTGCTCCACTGTATGACTCCATATGAGATATTCTAATGTGTATGGCCTGGGTTTGGGATTTATAATCTTATTTTATTTTAGAAGCTTTTCACATGCAATCGCATCAGAGGGAATATTTTTACTTTCTCTGGAGATTCAAAGGAATCAGATTTCTAGTCCTTCCATCAATTCTTAGTGGGATAGACATAATGCTTGCATTTTAAGTGACAGGCCT
This sequence comes from Megaceryle torquata, assembly GCA_024611175.1. Classification (NCBI taxonomy): domain Eukaryota; kingdom Metazoa; phylum Chordata; class Aves; order Coraciiformes; family Cerylidae; genus Megaceryle; species Megaceryle torquata. The sequence continues at coordinate 10,873 of JANIJG010004999.1, read as the reverse complement.
GGGACAGACAATATCTGGGGCATACAATGTTTTGATTTCATGTCTTCTGGCCTGCTTTTCCTCCTGCTGCCAATGTCACTCTTTGTCTCAGAAAAAGACACATCTGTCCCCATCTTTGAAAGGATTCCAAAGTACATATAAAATACAAAGATATGTTAATGAAAACAAAACATTAACTTGTTGTGACTTTGGGGGGGTGTGTGTGTGTTTCTAAGTGATAACTGATGAGATTTTATTTCCAAAGATTAAATGACTTTGCTGTGGTCAAGGAGAAATATCTTGAAACTACACATTAAAGGGAATGTAATTTCCATGTTCTACTGACATTGTTCTTTAACTGCTAAGATCTAAAGCACAGATACCTGACTAGAATGGGGTGATCCCATAAAGTTCTCTGCGATATCACACTTTATCACAAGACAATGGCTACCCAGACACAATCACTGCCTGGACAATTCTAATCATAGACCAAGATTTTATCCTCAGCTAAAAACACATGAACAGATAAGTCTTATATGTGATTTTTGGAGAACAAGCCATCTTTCAGCCTGAAGAATTCTGCAAAACTGTGCCCCTAAAGTCAGGAAGCCAACAGTGCTGTAATCAAGACACTTGAAGGGATACAGATAATCAAATAAAACCACCTTAAATGATGACCAAGAAAGTACATTTCACTCAGTTAAATATAATCTAATATACTGCTAGTCCTATATATGTTGTCCAATTATCACACATTTTTGCTTCTTAGGTCTTTTCCATACAGTGCATACTACATACTTTTCCATACTACATGCAGTATTCTCACTTTCCATACATTGAAACCCCCAGATCTACCTCTGTAACTAAATTCAATCCATATCTAGTTCTGTTCTCCAAGTAATAGAGTCATAGTATAAGCAAAATGAATGCAACCAAGATACAAGCATATCTCACATATCACCCATAAGCACATCCTACATGACACTGTACAAATCAGATTTGTTACTGCAAGCTGTTCCTCTCTGAACAGAATGGTAACACTGGTTAAACAGCAACTCCAGAAATTAAAATAATGTGGAATTATAAGGGTCCTTATCCACAAAACATGAGGAATTATGGCAATGTTATCATGAATAGATAATAGAGAATTCATTTGCAGTGTATAAAGGGTCTAAATAATTTGGGTTTTATCAGTCCTCTTACCTCTGCCTTTTTGACTGCATTCAAGGCTGCCAATGAGTTGCCTTGGCAGACATAGTAAGAATTACAATAAACTAATTTGAGGAGGTCATGAGAACATGAATCTAATGAATCTAGGCTAATAATTACAGCTCATTTAATTACTTCTGAGATAAAGCAGGAGCTGTAATTTTTTTCGTAATTGATGTTGCTGACATCTTTGTACCTTTTAAGTGTATTAGTTGTAAAATCTGCCATATTAATGTTGAAGTTGATGAAAATGTCACAAAGTAAAGCAAAGATAATGGAACAGGAAAGTCTCTAAATGTCAAATAAATAGAAAGGTATTGATAGATAGACACTTTAATTCCTTTATGATGCACACGAGCTCTACAATAAATGTACAACATGTGTAAGTGAATCAGGAGCTCCTGGCTGAAATACTGTCAAGATTTTGTTTGGTCAGATTTTCTCAATGTAGTTCTATTTTTTCATATTTGCCCTAAGCCATTATCATGAAAGCAGATGCATTAAACCAGACATTTGATGAAGGAATCCATGTTATAATACAGACATCCATGTTAAAATATAGGATAGCTTCAGGTGCCATACCTGGTAAACTTATAATTACATGGCAACTATATTCAGGTGAATTGACTGTTGAAATTTTGCATCTGTCACACTGAAAATTTGGAAAGTAGTCCCTTTAACATTTAAAAAAAATATCCAATTTGATAATGTTCTCCACACAGAGCATTGATTATTCTTTCTCCAAGGACTGATCTTGAACCTCTGCAGCCAATGAGACTTTTACAATCACAGAGAGTTTAACTTCACTGGGAATAAGAGCAGGTCCTCTGTGCCTAATGGACCTTGAAATTAACACAACTTTTTTATATTTTTGCTTTTGCTCCAGCACTCTCAGTACCAGTACAGATTTCAGAGGTGTTTCTGGCCAGCTCACTCTCCTTCTGCTGGACCTCAAACAGCAAACAAAGCTGAAGCTTAGTCCCACGTGGACAGAAGAGTTTGTTAAGCATCCTTGGTTGGTTAGTTTTTGAAAGTATTGGTTTTGTTAATAATTTAATATCCCTTCCTTCCTCATATTTTAGGCAATATCTTGGTGGTCAGGAATACAGCCTGTGAATCCAAGAGGCACTATGGGACAGTCTTGTAGAGCTCAGCACTTTGTGCAGTGGGACCTCTGACTGTGAGCTGAGCAGTCAGATGGCTTTTCTCCCAGCACATAGCATTAGGATTACCAAGAAGCAGCAGCTCAGAGAGCACTAGCTCTCTTCCTACACCGTGGCCCAGGTCTTCTCCCAGTAACAAGGCTGTCTAGACACCAGGGAAGAAGGAGAGGTTTGTGGGAGAGATATAAGACCAAGGTCTAATGCAGATATCATGCTAACATTATATAGCTCTATTCCTCTGCAGAATAAGGGCAATAATGTATATTTTTTCTGCCTTATTTTAGGTTAAAAATTCATTCATATTATGTCTTCCTGCATTAGTTTACCACTTAGTGCTACTACATTTTTTGATGCCTATTCTAACTGTATCAGTCATGATCTGTTATAAAAACAATGAACTAGGAATATTTATTATTTGTAGCATCACTTGACAGATTATAGCTGAAGTGAATCATTCTGCTGTCCTTTTAACTGGTACTTTACTGGTAAACACAAAAGTATATAGAAATATAGAATGGTTTGGGCTGGAAGGGACTTCTAAAGGTCTTCTAGTTCAACACCCCTGCAGAGAGCAGGGACATCCTCAACTAGATCAGATTACTCAGAACCTCCTTGAGCATAACCTTGAATATCTCCAGGGATGGGGCCTCAGCTACCTCCCTGGGCAACCAGTTCCAGTGTTCCATGGTTCCTCATGGTAAAGTACTTGTTTCTAACATCCAATCTAAATCTACTCTTCTCTAGTTTAAAACCATTGCCCCTGGTCCTGTCACTACAGACCTTTGTAAACAGTCCCTTTCCTGCCTTCTTGTAGGCCCCCTTAGAGTACTGGAAGGTCTCTATTAGGTCTCCTCAGAGCCTTTTCTTCTCCAGGCTGAACACCCCCAGCTGCCTTCAGCCTGTCTTTGTAGGAGAGGTGTTCCAGCCCTCTGATCATTTTTGTGGCCTCTGCTGGACCCACTCCATCAGGTCCACGTCCCTCCTGTACTGAAGGCTCCAGAACTGGACGCAATACTCCAGGTAAGGTCTCACCAGAGCAAAGTGTAGAATCACCTCTCTCAGTCTGCTAGCCACACTTCTTTTGATGTAGCCTAGGATGCTATTGGCCTTCTGGGCTGCAAGTCTGCACTGTCTGCTCATGTCCAGCTTCTTGTCCACCAGTACCTTTTCTGCAGGACTGCTTTCTGTCACCTCATCCCCCAGCCTGTATTGATAACATGTCCAACATGCAACTAAGTCATTCAGGCTTCTGTTATTTCAGACCAGGTTTAGATGTAAACATCCCTTTATCTCAACAAAAGAAGATGAACATTGATTCAGAAATGTAATGTGGACATGTAGCAGTGAAAACTGGACAAACAGGGCTCTGCTGTTACCTGCAAAAAATAAAATCCTTTTGGAAAGTTCAAGAGGGAAGAAGCAATAAATTGTTTTCCTTCTGATGCTTTGATCTTAGATTATACTGATGACAACAAACAGTTGTAGGAAAAGAAAAACAAGGTCATTCATAAGGGACTCACCCCTCTTAGCAGGTTGTTGTGGTACAGCAATGTTAAAAACTCTGTGATAATAATAATAAAAAGAAACCATACAGACTCCTCACCTACTTTAATAATCTCATATAACTGATAGAAGAAGCAACATTTAAAATGTTATTTAGATACTGCCACCTAGCTGGTTGTAATTTAACACCTCAAAAAATATTTATTTTTTTAGTGTACTGATGAACTAGAGTAGCTGGAAGTTTGGTTATGGTGCCATGATTTTGTAAAAACAGAGGACTTCTGGGTCCCATAAGACCTTAAACCAAAGCAGCAATGAAGTTTGTAGCTCTTATGTGACATCTTGATTACATTGTTTTGGCATTTTTTAGAATTTGCCATGTAGCAGCTGTCTTTAAACTACATGGAACATATCTTCTATTTATTACTAATTTAAGACCTTCTTAAGCAGAAGAAACAGCTATACAAAACAGACATAGAAACAAATTTCCTGTATGTGAAAGGTCTCTCCCCAAATGATTGAACACTCAGCCCATTCAAATATCTCAGCTTCTTCAAAGTTCACTGATAGCCAGATAAGGGAATTGTTTTTCCTCCAAAACTTAGGAGGTTCTTCATAACATTTCTCATAAGAGAAAGAAAGTAAAAAAAAGCAAGTCAAGAAAGGGAATGACTAGTTCAAGGAGATAATACAGAAGAAGATTATATCAGTAACAAGATGAGCATACTGATATTGCTGATCTCTCAAGCTCACACCTACCATATGTACCTGCAGGCACAGACCTATGTTGTTCTGCAGAACATACCTAAGTGGAAAAGTTAACAGAGCTTATGTAACTGAAAACCCAGCTTCTCCATCAAGAAAGTCTGATCTAAGCACGTTCCAGGCCTGTCCACCAGCAGAGAGCTCAGAAATAATTCTTGCTGATTCTTCAGGTGACTTTTATCTCACCTAGCTCAATGTAGACACCAACTGAGCTAATTCCCTTAGTTCATGGAAAGAAACAGGCATTTTACAGGCAGGAGTTATCTGACCTAGTTAACATGACTAATTTAAGATCAAATTAATTACATACTGGAAGCATGCTGTTCTGTACATTGGCTTTAGTGGCAAACCTTTAGAAGAACTTCTAGCTTTGGTGGTAGCATTTGCACTATGAATGTCTGCATTTTGCCAAATAAATCATTACAGAGTATATATCTGAATCCAAGGCACAGCTTGGCTTCTGGACACCTATGGAGACAGCAAATTCATGGTTCAGTATGTTTAACATGCTCTCTCAGTCTGCTCCTCAGTTAGGTTTAAATGTCCCGTGATGCAGAAAATGGCCAAGGAGAAGCAGCTGGCCATGGCTGGAGTTAATTGTGTAAATACCTAGCTAAGAGACACTTAAGGTTATAATTAATAGAAGTACAAAAGTTATGTGCAAAATGTCATGTTATTACTACTTTTGAAAGTAGCAGGAGAATGGTTTTATCTTTGCCTTTAGCCTAGCAAGGCTCAACTTACCCTAAGCTAGATATCTTAACCAGGCAGATCACTTCAATCTGTTTGCCTTCAGTTATGATAAAGAGAGACAAGAATTGTACCTCATGCTTTGTAGATGTATCAAATGGAGTGAGATGAAAATTAATAAATTTGAATCCTGATTTTTTTCAGTACCAACATAACATTTTTCCTATCTTAGCTTCAACAATTTTAAACAGTTAACGTTGTTCAAAGGGAAAATTTCAAGAAGAGGTACACAACCATTCTCTTTACTCCTGTATCTTGCTATCTACAAATGCTTGGAAATAAGCATGAGTGTGTTCTTCTGGAGAGGAATGCTGTCCTGAATCACGGCCTTAAAAATTACACAGTAAAGACATTTGACTATAAGAAGCATTTTGCATTTCATTGAAATTAAGCCAATGGAAGAGACAGTTATCCAGACATATACAACACCATTATCCAGTAGTTCATGGTTGAAGGTGCCTAACTTCTTACTCAGATTAAATTGTCAGAGGCAATTTAAGGTAAATGAAATAGTTTTCTGATACAAAATATAACAGCTGTCTTTGCTTAGCATTTTGATTTGCTTTTCTTTCTCTCCTAAAGGGAATAAAATGTGTTTAAAATCTACATATTAGTGCCACAGAAATGTAATTTTCCTGGCATACCATATCCTGTTTCCTTCTTTCCCAAGTTTGCTGTTCTCAGCTTCCCAAGTACAGCATTTCCCCAGCTGCATCTGATAATTCTCATCTCAACAACAACAAAAGGGAAAAAGAAAAGCCGTCTGCAAAAATAATATACTCATTTTCATGACAAATTTAAAAGAAAAATAAGTAAATGAACAGCTGAACTACAGTAAATGATTTTTTCAGTAGTTTAAAGGGACTTTTATATACAATCTTCTCTAAGTATTTCCTCTACACCTGCAGCACTTTCTCTTCATCTTCTATTCTGTTCTAACTGAGGATGATGATAACATGGAATCCTGAATCATCAGTTAATCTGGAAAAAGTCCTACATCGCAAGATGCACAGAATTAACATTCTACTTTTTGATGTGGTGCCTTCTTCCTCTTACCTTTTCTATGATTAAAAAAATAAAACAAAGCAAAACAAAACAAAACCAAAAACACCAAACAAACAAACAAAAAACAACAACAACAAAAAAAACAACCCACAAACAAAACCAAATAAAACCCAAAAAAACCCACAAACAAACAAGGCTCTACTGAATCTTTCTATCAGCATAATGAATTTTGTCATGGGGAAATTATTTTTCAAGAATACTACAAAAGAAACTTTTAGTATAAATTGGGTTATTTGAGTTTACTTTATTAGAACTCAGGATGTTCATTCTTATATGAGTTGAGAGCAAGTAGGGGAGATGTCTGATTAGGGGAAGTGTATTTGTTAAGAAACATTTCTCAAATGTTCTCCTCCCTCCAAAAAAACCCACTCAAAATCATGAATGAAATTATTTCAGAATCTGCATAACTATGAACAGTTTGGTTATTCTCAATTAGATCTAAGAAATACATTCTAGATATTTCTACAGCCCTTGTATTAAAACATGAAATCTATCATTTTACTCTCTCAATAAACCCAAAAATAAATATTGGATTTGTTTAGGCTCTACTTATTTAAATATTTTAGAATATATAAATAGGATTAAATGCATTTTGGACATATGCAAAATGATAGTAGACCTTTAAAGGAAAAATTGCTGTACATTCTGATAATAAGATAACAATGTATTATGAAAAGCAGATTATTAGAATCTTTTTTAAAAGGCTTTATTCACTTAAAAATGCTTGACAATTTCAATTACCACAGCCCATGGGCACTATGTACTTCAGGATATAATAAATTTCGGTATTCATTGAAAGCTAGTACAACCTATACTGTTTTGGGTTTTTTTTTCTTCTGCACACTGTCACAATATTTCTTGATAGGTATTCTTATTCCTGTTGATTGTTAAATTTCTCAGACAATGAGGTTGGCATATCAGCTCCTCTAATTGAACAATTTATCAAGAGTGTTTGCCTTTTAGAATGAATATTCTAAAGGACAGACAAAAAAACGAGTCAGTAAAAACTACTTACCTTGTAGGACACAAATAATAGTAGTTTTCAATGAACAAACCAGAACCAGTGGAGGTGTACTTATCTTCAAATGCCATTTGACTGACTGACATTTCTTCAGGCTTCATTATTCATGTGTCAGGAAGTAAATAAGTGAGCTTTATAGACTTTATGTTAATTTACTCTGGCAGTTAATTTACTCTGGTAGCATTGCCTTCTGGAGTATTATAGCAAAGTTTGTACTGAAGGATGCTGAAATCTCCCTTTCCCCCATTCAATCTCTAACACTCACTTTGGTTTCTTCCATACTTTTGCTCTGATCTCATAAGGTGGAAATTTATTGCAGTACAATATATATATGTATGAGAGTGCATGTACGTCTATATACATACAATTTTTGCCGTATTTGCAGACCTGAGAACATTGGTAGGAAAAATCACAGCAGAAGGTCTGATGTGTACCTTGTTAAATTCACCAGTGGTATCAAGTGAGCTTATCTTTATGTGGGTTCTGCATGATCACCACCACAGGCTACAAACAAAATAGGTAACAAAACTTTATTTGCTTACCCACAGTGTGAGACACTAATGATGTCATCAGAAGTCTCCTACCAAAAGTAAGTGCTGGCAGTTATATTTAACAGACCAGATATCCTTTGGTTTTAGTTTAGTCCTTAGTAGTTATACTTTCCTGTTGTTTGAAGCTCTCTTTGTACTGGAAAGAAGAAAGAGATTCAAGCTCTTTTGCATATAAAAGGAGTTTGGCATGGAGGTGGGGAAAAACATACAGGTTGTCTCATGTCAGATGTAGGGCAGAAGGAAGCAGGTGGCAGGAGTCCCACTTGTTTCAGTGGGGCTGAAGTGCAGCCAGCCCCAAAAGAGCTCACACCACTCCAGCTCACCAGCAAGATCTGCCCAAACATGCCTTGTATTCTGTTGAAAAGCTGGCGAGTCACAAAAGGGTTTTCCAGGAAGTCTGCTTGTTTCATAGGTTTGAATATTGGTTTTGTTTGCTTATTTGCCATATTATTTGAAAGTTTACCTTTTGAAAAAAGATAAATGTTTTTTGAAAATGCAAGAGAGACTAGAAGTTAAAAGAGTGTTTGGGAAGTAAAAAAATAATCTTTTGGTGAAGATTCTTTTAGTTTCTTTTCAACAAAGTTTTGCCCTATCCTTTGGCATCCACAGGGCAGCCTCCAGCACAGCTTTTTCCCACCACTGTCTGTAAACTTTTCTGAGTCGTGAATTATTTCAGTGGAGGAGGATTTGTTTGGAAAACACTTGAATTTTTTAAACTTGAAAAGATACCAGATTTGATCCAATATATGAAAATTTCAATAACACTATTGTTGCTTTGCCAGCAGAATGAAAGCAAGGCACAGTTGTTGTTTTCCAGAACATGAGAAATATTAAAAGTTAAAATTAATCTTACCCTGACTTCAGTATTTTATTTGAATTATCCTTATAGTACCATCAGATTCCAGACATTCACTACCAGCTGAATCAATTACCTTTCCTGATAAAAACAATCTTCCGAAGCTTCAGGTTTTAAAATATGTGATTTCACCAAGGCAACAGTCTCTGACTTCGTAGCAAGAACCTTTTTAAAATTACTACACACCCCATTCACCTTCTCTATAAAGAAATGCAATTTAGTGAAAGTAAGTTTGTTAAATTAGAGCAGTGGGTACATCAGACACTGGTAGGATTCTTGAAGTGCTATGTTATGAATCAGTGCAAATATATGCACACTGAAGAATTGTCTTCAAATGAGAGATAATATAAGCATGTAACACAGTGATGCTTACTCTACAAGGAAAATTACAGACTATTTCCCTAAAAATGTTCCTTATCCAATGGGAAAGTCTATCCTTAATCAAACTATTCTAAGCAGAATAGGCAAATATTTGTTTATTTTTTAAAAGATTCTTCACACCTGACATCTCTTTCGCCTCCTCTGAATTGGAGGTTAAAGATCATTGATAAGAGTAAGAAGTAACTCTAAAGGAATTTTAGGCAATGTGCACAGTCAAGCACTGGAGCAAGTTGCTCAGAGAACCTGTGCAGTTTTCATACTTGGATGTTTTTCAAGACTTAACTGGATAAAGCCTGAGGAACCTGGCCTGACCTCATAGTCAACCCTGCTTTCATCAGGAGATAAAACTACAGAGCTTCTCAGGTCCTGTCCAGTCTGAATTACCCTGTAAGCCTGTGATTATATTATCTAGATTTTTCTGTGACAAAGTTCATTTTTCGTTAATGGCTTTCTAATGAAGATGTCAGCTGCCACTACAAAGGTACTTTTAGACAACTCTCTGGTTTTAACTTCACACTTTCACACATTAAAATTGAAAATAACTCTTGTTTTGAATTGTATGTTGTAGTTGTACATAAAGGCCCAAGTTATGAACAACAGCGTCTATCAAAAGGGCATCCATGACATTAGTGTCCACATGTAGAACGCATAAATGAGATTTCTCTGCTCACTCCCAAATACTGTCTGGGGTAGGACACCTCATCAAAGTGAGACATAGGTAATGCTCATGTCATCCAATTCCCTACCCCTTGCTGAGCAGGTCTTTGGAGCAGGGAAGAGATTGCTCTGTTTTACTACACATTCAATGAGTTCCCTTTTACTTCCCCCTGAATGGGGTTGTTCTGGAAACATGAATCAAAGTGTCACCATGTACAGCTGATAGAAAAGTAGTGTCATGTCATTTTTCACTTCTGGCTACTTTCTCAGTGTTTATACAGGGACGCAAAGATTAGTCAAATAATTGTTCAGCGCAACGCCCAACCTGAGAATTGGAAGCCATTAAAACAGGGAGAATTTTTGGTTTTATTTGCAAATTGGAAAACATTCTCTGCACTTGTCTGAGGTAGCACCTCTGCAGTTGGCAATGAAATTATGCCAGTTTACACCAGGTGAAGTGCTGGCTTTGACAGTCCTTTGTCATACACTTCATCTCTTGATGCCAAACCTTGGTTCAGAAACAACAGCACTGAGAAAACAGCTGATGTCATTATTTCTTTTACCAACCAGAGGATGCAATGTCAGATACAACACCTGTTTCCTCTCAGATCCTGAAAGATTATACTCTCTGTCTTTTTTAAATACTAGGGTTTACAATGATTTCCTGTTTTCTCTAAGTGTCATAATCTGGACTGTGATTTTATCTAGAAGATTTATGGGAGAGAAAAAGATATGACTCAAGTCCAGGTAATGATGTATTTTCTGAATATCTGTGTCTGAATCTGAGATTTGTGTTCACACAGATCAGGAATATTTCCATCATTAAAAATAAATTTCTCTTATGCTGATTTTTCTTCATCAGAAGACAGCTGGTACTTAGGCAATTACCTCTTTTGAGCACCTACTGTCAAAATTTTTGTCTCAAATCCTGCATATTTCTGCTGCCTAGAGGTGCCTAAAGGTCTGCAGAAAC